>CAHIKZ030002512.1:1720000-1750000 GCA_903632075.3 Acanthosepion pharaonis
ATTTGTCATTTTACCCTTTTTCTTTCTTTCTTTCTTTCTTTCTTTCTTTCTTTCTTTCTTTCTTTCTTTCTTTCTTCCACATTCACGTACCCAACGTTCTTTCTTCTCATATTTGTCATTTTACCCTTTTTCTTTCTTTCTTTCTTTCTTTCTTTCTTTCTTTCTTTCTTCCACATTCACGTACCCAACGTTCTTTCTTCTCATATTTGTCATTTTACCCTTTTTCTTTCTTTCTTTCTTTCTTTCTTTCTTTCTTTCTTTCTTTCTTTCTTTCTTTCTTTCTTTCACATTCGCCTACCCAACGTTCTTTCTTCTCATATTTGTCATTTTTACACTTTTTCTTTCTTTCTTTCTTTCTTTCTTTCTTTCTTTCTTTCTTTCTTTCTTTCTTTGTCTTCCATTCTTTCTTTCTTTTCTTTTTCTTATCTGCTTGCTTGCTTTTATACCTTTTCATTCAATAGATTTGTTTTGTTTGTTAGTTTCATTTCGTTTATTTCTTTCTTTCTTTTCCACTCACTCAGGAACTTATATTTTAACTTTCCTCTGAATTTTTCCTATATTCGCGATTCAGTATTTTGTATTCTAAATTTTCTTTCTTTCCTTGTTTCTTTCAATCTTTTTCATATTTCTTGTATTCTTCATTCCACCATGTTTCTTACTTACGTACATTTTACACTTACGCGGCAGTGTTTTACATTCGTTTTTCTTTCTAACTTATTTACTATTCAACGCCTTTCCATTTTAGAATCGCCTTTCTTTGTTGCATATCTCTCGACCATGTATCCCGTATCTTTCTTTCTTTCTTTCTTTCTTTCTTTCTTTCTTTCTTTCTTTCTTTCTTTCTTTCTTGTCTTTCGTCCTCACTCACCTACCCCACACATAGTCTATCCTCTTGATGGCTGTCATGAATTATGATTCAGACATAGCTCCCAGGCTCATTGCATCACAAAAATTAAAAGGATGAATAAAAATGCTTGTCAAGTTGAAGTGACAAAAATGAATAGATCCCCTAAGAAAATAGTTCGACGCCCCACACTTTTCGATCGTTAAACCGAACTTCCCATTCAGGCATTTCCCCTTTCACTACAGAAACTTTTTTTCCTCGAAGCTATTTTTTCTTCCGATATATTATTATTAATATTATTAACAGTTCTTCCTTCTCTTCTGTCAGTCCTCTTACTTCAGTATTACATATATATATATATATATATATATATATATATATATATATATATATATATATATATATATATATATATATATATATATATATATATATATATATATATATATATATATACGTTAGAATTGTTTGCGGTATTTGACTACACAAATTTTTTTTTTTAGTATCGATGGCCCTCTTGCAAACCTCCGAACTTTCAGCCCTCCCACATGGCTTCTCAGTCTCCGGGCTTATTCCCTGCAGTCGACTGTGTGAAAAGGGTGCGTAACATCGGACGAAGCAGGGGAATACACTGATTTGTTGAAAAGTGGCGACAATATTCTGTTCAAAAGATTCTTTTCACTGCGTCATTTTTGTCTCGTCTAGAAAACATAAAGACGATGCCCGAACCGCAGTCATCGTCCTCTCTCTTTTCATCAATATATACATACATACATACATACATATATATATATGCGCGAGTGAGTTTCTGTGTGTGTGCGTATGTATGTGTGTAAAAGAGATAGAGAGATAGGGGGCATGTATATAAATTTGTTATTTGAAGTATGTGCATATAAAAAATATATTCTTACTATTAAATAGTTATATATATATATATATATATATATATATATATATATATATATATATATATATATATATATATATGTGTGTGTGTGTATCTGATTGTGTGTATGTATCATTATATCGGTATATATTGAAGTTTATTTATGAATTTACACAAAATGTCACAAATATATATATATGTGTGTCTGTGTGTGTGTATATGTGAGGGGTAGTGTAAAAATTTCTGAATGAGTATATCTGTGAAGAGACTATATGAATAGTGATTTACCAAGCATAGCTTAGATGTGGCACAAGGCCGAAATTAGAGGGCACACAGTGAGAATCGAACTCACTACTCAGCCGTAATTGTTCTAGCGAGACAAGCTTGCTAACCATTACACCATCTCGACAAAAAAAAAAGACAATATGAATAAAAACTAAAAGAAAATATCCGACGTGGTACATTATCAATAAAATTCATACATTTGTATGAATTTTATTTTGTGAGAAGGATTTATAGACAAGAGCCAAAATGTTCTTGAATGCTAAAATTTGTTGAATATTCAACATGTTAGCGGAAAAAAAGAATGCCGAGTTCATGGACGAGAGGTGATACAATTCACTCCCTAATAGCAGTACACACACACACACACACACACATATATATATATATATATATATATATATATATATATATATATATATATATATATTACAATGAATCATTCATTCAAAAAGTAAATTAGTTAAGATAATGATTGAAAATAGCGAAATTCCGTCGCTGACAAAACAAAAAGATGTATTAACCTACCAATCACACGATGAATGTTACGATCCTTGATTTTTTAAAATTATAAGCTGTATAAGGTCTTTCTTTAATGCGCAAGTAGTCTCGACTGTACATTCAGTCATCTTCAGGCATGGAAATTATTTTGTCTTTGGTAAAATTCAGGTAGCATCCGAGACGAAAAAATATAATGTCAATCGAAATATATATATTTTTTTAATCTGTTATTGATAACGGATACAAACTTTTGGAGCGTGCAGTCGCAATGGTAAGGTTTTTTGAAAATTTAAGAGAGTGAGTATTTTACTAATATGACAATTTAAGAATTTTTTTTGTAGGAGTTTATCAGTCAATGTAGCATGAACTAAATAGTTCAATGAATAGAGTAATATCTCAGCTGTTATCCCGAAAATTTGCTCGTCGGATCAGATTTTTTTTAAAATCAGATATGTGGTGCAATTCAATTTATATTACAATGAATCATTCATACAAAAAGTATATATATATATATATATATATATATATATAATAGCTGGCAACTCGTATTCGAGGATACCGTCTTCTAGGGCAGCTAGCCAATCCCTATTGCAAACAATCGCTCAGGCACATATGTGTTTTTCAACACCCACAGAGACCACCTGTGGTTTATACTGTTACAGTTTGTGGGAGAGAGTATGTTATCTAGCGTGATCAACAATTTGAACAAGGCCAGCACCCGCAAATCCTCGGTCACGATGACTTTTGACTTCGTGCTAGCACAGCTATCGACGGCCCCTAAAAGTTTCGTCTACCGAATTTCACTCACAAAAGCTTGGGTCAACCAAAAGGTGTGGTTTTCAGACACTTTCCAAAGGTGCCACACACTAGGATATATATATATATATATATATATATATATATATATATATATATATATATATATATATGTATTAAGAAATGGACAAAGTCTGACAATTTATTTATTAAAGACATTTTATGTTTAACGTTCTTTTTTTTTTATAGATACAAGTATTTAAGTAAATGCTCTAAGCGGATCGTCAGAAGATTTTAGTAAGGAGAAAAGACAATAAAAGAATGAGAAGATTTTAGTAAAGAGAAAGGACAATAAAACTACAAGTTTCAGGAAGAAAGAAAATGGCGATTTACAAATGCGGCAGGAAAGCAGAAAACCGGAAGAGATTTCGACAGGCGGGAAGATCGAAAACAGAAACTACTATTTTAGCATAGAAGCTACGGTTATATCTAGATATTTCTACAATAAAACGACTAGAACTAGTTGCCAATCTAGTTTTACTTTTTATGTACCATGTCCTTTCAGGACGTAGGCGATCATAGCTCTCCACCTCCCTCTATCCTTTGAAGATCTCAAGAAGTTCCTTCTCTCTTCTTCCTCCCCCAGACCATGTTCTGTCATCCACTTGCTAAAGTCCGCCAGGTATGTCACGCGTTGTTTTACCTTGTCACTCTTTCACCTCTATTCGACCTGTGAATATCAGATCCTCCAAGCCGTTCTTCCTCATTATATTTCCCAGAAACTTCAGTTGCCTCTTCCTGATGTTAAGTATAAGCCTCCCCCCTGCTTGCAACCTAAGACCTCATCGTTGTTCGCACGCACGGTCCATGATATCCTTAGCATCCTTCTGTAGAGCCACATCTCTGTCGCCTCGAGTCTCTTCTTCATCTTTGAGGAAATTGTCCATCATTCATTGCCGTAAAGAAGAACAGATGTCACGTAACAGTTGACTTTTCTTTTCTGTGTTTCCAAAGATGTCCTCCTGTCTAGCAATACTCTGTCCAGCTTTTGGAATGCGTTCTTGGCCATCCCAATACTTCTACGGATCTCAGTGTCGCATTTACCGTCCTCTGTCAAGACGCTTCCCAGGTATGTAAACTTCCGCGTCTGCTTGATTCTAGTATTCCCGACATTCAAATCGCATTCTGGGCTCTTCCTCTTACTGATGACCATGCATTCTGTCTTCTTGTAGTTTATGCTTAGTCCTTTTTTCTTACTCTCCATCGCTACCTTCTGTAGGAGATTTTGTAATTTCATTTCCGTGTCTACTATCAGTACCGTGTCATCTGCGTATCTTATGTTGTTAAAGTTGTGTCCGCCAATGCTAAATCCCAGTAGGGTTTCCAGTTCTCTCTGAATTGCCTGGCTGTATAGGTTGAACATTCGGGTGAGAAGACGCATCCTTGCCTTACGCCCCTTTCTATTTTCGTATATTCACTGAACTCGTTCCCTATGCGTATGCATGCTGTTTGCTGCAAGTATAGGTTCTTGATTCTGATAACTTTCCCGAATATATCAAGATTGCTGAGCAGTTCCATCAGATCTTTGTGGCATAGAGTTCATGAGAACAATCCCCGTGAAATATTTATAGAAGAAATCAGAATGAAACTCATAGTATGGCAGCGGGAAAATAATTGAAATCGAGATGTCAAGTCAGGATTGATATTAATACAGGCCCTTCTTTGGTCAAGAATCTTGAGGTATATACCGAGAGGAACAGGCTATATATGGCAGCAAAAGTTATGTTTAAATTGAATCAACTTTCCTAGCAGCAGACATAACAATTGAGTCAATATAATCATTTCACTTCACACAAAACTGCTACCAAAAAGGCGTAATGTGTTACTTTCCGGGGTGTTAGCATCAGTCACGCCTTTGACGGACGGAAGAAACAGTTCTCTAAGATGACTAAAAAAACAGGAGTTTTGATTTGCAGATGTTATTTCTTACCAGTGTTAACAACATACATACATATACATAGACACACACACACAAACACACACACACACACACACACACATATATATATATATATATATATATATATATATATATATATATATATATATATATGATAAGCAAATATAAATGGATATAAATCCGACAGAATGAAGAAAATATCTGGAAAAATAAGACTTGTTTTTATGTCCATCGTTTTTCGTCCTGTTATACTGATTATGTTAATTGTATTTTTAATGAATATTGTCCTGAAAAGGTTATTAAACCGAAACGTCAGACGTCGACATTTCATTCATATTAAACAACATAATCGCATTTTAAGGATTTTTGTTTTGTTTTTCCAGATATTTTTCTTCATATATATATATATATATATATATATATATATATATATATATATATATATATACATATATATATATATAGACTATTTCTTTCTAATAGTGATAATGGACATACAGATAAAAACAATAACATTAACATCTACAAAAGCCAAATACGATAAGCAAGACAAATTTTCTCTTAGAAATATAAAGAAATACACAACACCAGTCTACCTGAACAAGAAAATTAAGTTAATTATCCATTACAAAAAATTTAAAGCAAACAGCCAACCTTATCATCAATAATAACAACACAACCTCAAAATTAAAACTACAAATAACCAACATTTATCACGAGTTTCAATACCTCTTAATGAGCTTTGTTCCTGATAAAATCAAACTCATAAATAATTACATTGGTCATCCTACGATAAGCCTATCTAGACGACCTACGTTACACTTACATAGCTCCATTACTACTAATTTAAACATACACCTAACTTACCAAACACCTTCCGAAACATACGAGTAGAGAATACAAGCATAAAAGCCACATTCACATGTAAAAAAGACTACTAATGAAAAAGGAAAACCCAACACACAATGATATTAACTATGAACACGGCTACAACGTGCTAAACGTTTTCGGGAAACAAGAATTACTTTAGAAATATACATAAAAAACAATACATTTAGTTAAAAATAAAAATAATAAAAATCGCTCTTGATAATGACTGAAAGAATAGTCGAAAGTACTCGACTATGCATGACTTTTGGACAGTTTTTACACACTTTGTGTCCGAAAAAGAAAATACTTGTACGAACACAAGTAAAATTAATAGAAAGTTTAATCTCAGTACGTTGTCAGTTGTCTTGAACGAAACATGTATAAAAGAGGTATTGCTGTCGCTGAAATACAAAATACACATACATAATCCGGATTATGGGCAATTTTCAAATATTTGAACAGGTTTGCGAGATTCTACATATTGCTGTACAAGTTACGGAGGACTAAACATTCTCGCGGGTACCATCGGGTTCCAGGGGTTAGCGAGTGAGACTGCCGCTTGTAGTTGATCTAGAGTAAGCTAGTCGTCAGCTAGTCTCTCATTCAGAGCCGATACTCATTACCCGACAACGCACGTACTTACTCCACAGCCCACATCCTAAGGTTATATTAACAAGAAATCATACTTATTATAAAACCCAGGTTGTGTGTGTGTGTGTGTGTGTGTGTGTGTGTGTGTGTGTGTGTCTGTGTGTGTGTGTGTCTGTTCGTTTATATATTGGATCGGATTTCCTACATTTTTCAACAGATTTCAACAAAACTTCACAGGACTACGTAAAATTACCTTGCGGTGGTTCTAACAGTGCCAAAAATTGGAAAAACACAATTGTTTTTGCACAAAATCAATTTGAAAACACAATTAAGAGGCATTAATGAAAGGGGAACAACTCATATCGAGTTATACTTATTATAAAACCCAGGTTGGTTGTTTGCGTGTGTGTGTGTGTGTGTGTGTGTGTGTGTCTTCGTTTATATATAGGATAGGATTTCCTACATTTTTTAACCAATTTCAACAAAACTTCAATTTTTTTTTTGCAGGTAGTGTTTCTTATTGTCTTGCACACTTTTTTCTTTATTTACATTCAGAATGCTTTAAAAATTCCATTTACAAGACAATTGTTTATACTAAAATTCTATTCAATCGATAGACTCATAACGATTGAAAACAATGTTTTTGTTTGAGTTTGACCAATTCGTAAAAAAAAAAAAACTAATTAAGACATGCGTGTCCGTCAACCTTAAAAAATAATCTTTGTCAATTTTATTTTTCAGTCTTTATGATGGTCGATACTTGATCTATCTCTTACTGTTACATCACCAGGCAACACCAGGCTCTACTGCTAGTATATAATAAATTCCAGGAAGATATTAGAACGTAAATCTAAATTAGTGATTCTCATTTTCTTTTTTTAAATACGAAATGGAATCTTAGACCTTCTATAGATATTGTTAACTGAAAAAAAATTATTCTCATGTTATTTGATGAATGTCGAATTGTTTTAGCTACAAAACTTCGTAACTTAAGTGTTGTAGCATACCTACCAACGATAATGTGTGTGTCCCCATTCTCGAAAATACAGTAGTAAATACTGTATGTTGGTGTGCATTTGAAGAAATGTCTCCAGATGTGCTGGTTAAGCTCTCTGCCTCCGGGCAAAGAGGATCTCCAGACGAGGTTATGTCGAAGGGCAGAGTCTTGTCTCGGGAAACAACTAACCGACTCCGTTTTATACGGGGTGTACGGGGAATGATTGCCTGAGCCTACGGGCTGGGATACCCTACATTAAATTCGGACTTGTACCACTTCTGACCGCGTGGGGCAGTTGGTAGATATCTTGCTGTTGGAGATTAGTCTCTAACAGTGCTGTTGAAACTCTCTGCCCCCGGGCAAAGAGGATCCCCAAACGAGGCTATATCGAAGGGCAGATTCTCGTTTCGAGAAGCAGCTACCCGATCTAGTTTTATATCTGGTCTACGGGGAATTTTTGCGTGAGCTTACGGGCACCGATACCGACACTAAATTCGGCCGTGTGCCACATCTGACCGCATGGGACGGTTGATAGATATCTTACAGTTAGAGATTTATTGTGGAATTCACTTGACTCACTTCTTGCAGTTGACTACTTCTACGCGCCGCTGGCGAATCTTATATGTGTTGTTCTTGTCCTAAGTATTATCGTTCATTACCAACCTTCGTCTGATTATTCCATTCAGTAACCTTCTCTAGGTTACAACAGTAAGCTTAGGGACGAACGATTTCGGGACAATAAAAGAGTTAATTGCAACGTGAGAGTAACATCAATACAACATCATATATTCCCCAACCAAAGTACCATGCGTCTGCAACGTTACAAGAATTTTCACTACTGTGTTATCTGCTGTAAAAACAACATCAAAGAAGGTGAATGGCATCGTCAAAGTTAAACATCTTCATACTCCAGGCATCTAATTTTATAGCTAAAACTGCAGTATGTATTTATCTTTAAAGCGTTCAATATAAAATTGTAATCAACGTTTATTGCATCACTACCAAATCTATCTATATATCTAATTGTACGAAAATGAAAGAACATCGAAAATAATTATAATAATAAATGACATCCATTTTCCCATGATGTTAAGAGTAAAGGAATCAGAAATATGATTACCCCACTTGGTTTTGTTAAACGTCGTTAGGTAGGGCGACTGAAGACTATAAAAAGGCAAATGTTGACTCTTTCACTCTCTTTCTCCCCCACCTTGTTCCAAGATGAAGTACCACATGATAATTACAGTCTCGCCGATGAAGGTTAGTTTCTCCGGTGCACTGACAACTGAACTTTATTCCCACTTCCCAACGCAAGGTGCTCGCCAATGTCTTCCAAATGAAGTAGTTCATGCCTTTTCTTTGGTTGTCTCAACTCAGCGCAATGCTGACTTGTTCGCAACCATTTTAACGATGCTTATATTTACTTAACCGCTTTCCTTGACCAAGAAAATGAAAACGAATATACTATAGCCACTTTTAATCCTTCGAACGATAAAGTACAAACATTTCTTTGGTTGTTTCAACTCTGCGCAAGGCTGTCGTCAGATCGACCAATAATAACATGCTCATCCTTACTTACCTTATTTTTACCCCCCCAACGAAACAGACATCCTATAAGTATATTCCAACGATAAAAAAAAAAACATAAACTTAGCTTTGGTTGTTCCAACTTGGCGGAAGGCTGACTTGAGCACGGTCATTATTATGATGGATATACTACCCCTAAAATCATAGAACTACTATCACCATAAAAAATAAACAGTCCGTAGTGGAAACGAACGATTTTCTATGATTCTATCATCTTTGTTTACATATGAATAACCATCCCGTATATAATACACACAAACAGCAACCTTCTAATTTCCATATAAGAATGATTGTATCTATAAAACTAATATTATTCTGATGAAGTTCCTTCTCAGTTTGAAACACATCACGTTGGCGTTTTTCTACTTTCTCCACTATTAATTTTATGCATAGATTTTTATATTACACACGCACATACACACACACATACACACATATGCAGATCCAAACACACACAAGTATATATATATATATATATATATATATATATAGAAAGAGAGAGAGAGAGAGACAATGAGAGAGAGAGACAGACAAAGTGGAAGAATTTTTACAGACTACGCGTTTAGCCTCCAAGATGTAGATGTCTACAGGTCGGGATGAACGATAAACCTGTGTAAAGAATATGTGTTGGAATTTTTGAGGACGGGCTAATAAATAACCTTTTCAGATACTAAGGCCATCGCTAAAAAATGTTGGATTAATAATTAATTAATTCTTTAGAAATTGCTTTATTTACGTTTCGGATACAAAACTGAGCAGATATGCGTTCTCGATAAAATAAAAAAAAAAAAGAAAAAGAATAATCTAAACAACGAAGAACTCTTTAGGGATATAAAAAAAAAAACAAACAACAAACAAATAACACAGATATATGTTGTTGTGCATAAAGTCGACCGAACTTCTTGAAACTAACTGCTGAACATGGGCTCGCCTATCCGCTAAGAATAGAACGTCTGCTCATAGGAACGGCCGTCGTAAAAGTTGGTCGCAAGGTGTAGCATGTGAGTCGTACGCATTGCCGCACTGTACTAGTCTCTGTTATTGTATTAATCCATGTCTCTCATGTGATTAAACGTGTACTTCACTGAAACTTTTATTTCTGGTCTTTCTTTCCAGTGTTGTTCACCGGAATTACGAGCGTTGTGCGAACTTTATAACAACTTACACTCTGATTGAGACACCTGAAATTTCTTGTGCCTATAATGAGGAGGGCATTCTTAGGTGTTCTGAAACTCAGATGTTATATCGTAGGACAATGGACAGGTGTAGGCGCTGGGTCACCTACCTGATCAGTTTTATATAAATGGATGCTGGAAACGCGGGCAAACAGATAAACGTTACAAAGTGCTACAAGTATTATGACGTCATGGAAAGCCTTGATAGATCACGTCGTGAAAAGAAACGGTACATAGATAATGAAGAAGAAGAAGAAGACTACGAAGAAGAAGCAGAAGGAGAGGCACAAGAAATAACAGAAGAGGAAGAAGAACAACAACAATAATTAGTAGAAGCAGAAGAAGAGAAATCAGAAGAAGAAACAACAGTAGAAGCAGCAGAGGAAGAAGAATAAGAAGAGTGATAAGAAAAACATAATAATAATAATAATAATAAGAAGAAGAAGAAGAAGACGACTACGAGGTGGGGTGGAGATAGAAGAAGAAGAAGAAAAAGACAACGACGACGAAGACGAGGGGGGAGGAGGTAGAAGAAGAAGAAGAAGAAGAAGAAGAAGAAGAAGAAGAAGAAGAAGCACAAGTAAAAACAGAAGGAGAACAACAACAAAAAAAACAAATAGAACAAGAAGAAAGCAGTAGAAGAAGAAGCAGTAGAAGAAGAAGAAGAAGAAGAAGAAGAAGAAGCACAAGAAAAAACAGAAAGAGAACAACAAGAACAACAACAAGTAGAAGAAGAAGCAGTAGAAGAAGAGGAAAAGAAGAAGCAAAAGAAAAAGACGAAGAAAAGAAGAACAAAAAGACGAAGAAGAAGAAGAACAAAAAGACGAAGAAGAAGAAGAAAAAGAGGTAGAAGCAGAAAAAGCACAAGAGGAACAACAACAACAACAATAAGAACAAGTAGAAGAAGCAGTAGATGAAGAAGAAGCAGAATAAGAACAAGTAGAAAAAGAAAATAGCAATTATAATAATTTACAATACATTTCATTATAAAATCTAACTAAGTTCTAGTAATTTTTTCTCATCAAAATGTCATAAAACAGATGTAAATTCCGAAAACTTTAACAACATTGATTTATTGCATGATATGCTTAATAATATCTGACATAATGAATATCTGTGTGGGGATATATAGAGTTTTAGGGTGGGGCACTAGAAAGTCCAAGAATTGAAATAAGAGAAACAGAACGTTCGGTGAGTGAAGTTAAAGAAAGTCTATAACAGACGGATTGGAGCCATGTGTAAAATATTTTAGACATAGATACAGAGGAAGAAAGATTATTCACACATGCACAAAACGAATTCAAATTCCTCTAAAATATAAATGATTTTCTTCTCATTTTTTTTTTTGACTCATTTTTCGGTCTCACGAAATCCTGTGTCCAATTTCCATCATCTCCATGTGTGCGGGTTTTTTTTTCTTTCATGAAAATAGTTAAACACTCTAAAGAAAAGCATATTTAAGCGGAGATTAAAACGTATCTTATTTTATACACAATTCACTCGAGTAAGGAAAAGCTTTTGTGCATCTATATATATATATATATATATATATATATATATATATATATATATACAAATATTTAAGTAAATGCTCTTTGTATCTATAAATAACGTATAACAATAATATATATATATATTTTTATATATATATAATTCTTCACAATTTCTTGTGTTTCTATAAATATTTATATTTACTTATATACTTATTTATTTATATTTGCTTATATACTTTGAATATATTCATTTATTTTTGGAGCGTTCCATGCTTTTATATATATATATATATATATATATATATATATATATATGTGTGTGTGTGTGTGTGTATAATTGTTATATTGCACATTTCTGGCCGGTGATCAAATATCATTATTCCATCAAATTCGCTAAATAAATGCATTTTAAATGGAAATGTGGCCCCGGTTTGCCCAATTCAATCAACTGCTTATTTATTGCGATCCCAAACTCATAAAATAACATCTGCATGCCATCAGCAATATTACGTTTTCATATTCTTTTTATATTTTATTTTTATATTTTTCTGCTTCTATGCTACTCACAGAAGATGCTTCGAGCAAGGGATTAAGTGACAACAAGTTTTGTTTTTTCCAATAATCTACTCCTTCTTTATTTCTATTTCATTAATTTTCTCTTTTTAAAATATACTGTCAGTTCTAGAATTTCAGTCCCATATTATAGTAATTTTGATAGCGATTAGTTTTCTACAAGTTGAGTCATGTGACTTTCTTTTGAAATGAAGGGATAAGAAAGTCCAATCGATATGCAAACAATTTCCTCTATATTATTGTAAATCTAAAAATACTGGTTTCTGGATGTTTTCAATTCTATATTATCATTTTTCCTTTGATTTTTGTTGAATACTCATTTCCTTCCGTCACACAACCGGTGAATTAAGATCAGAAATAACTTCATGACATTTTCACTGTGTATTTATGCAAAAAGTAAGAAAGAAAAAGCAACCTTAGACTACATAGATTTTACATAGATAAATGCTTTCGTAATGTGTGAGTTGTACTTGTGAGTACATTTTTTTTGTATTCCTTCTATGAGGGATTTCTGCAATGAGTCTATCAGAACCTTTTCGAGTCTATTCGAGGGTTCCAGACAAAACTGGAAATATCGTTGTCCTCATACGCTACATTATTGAGAATTCCACTTCCAGTTCCTTGTATCTTGATAGTTTTTTGAAGATCTTTAAAGATACATTACGATCTGCATAGAGCGCTAAGTCAATAAGAAGCATATTCTGCTCTTGTCTTTGATCACGATGTCTAGGCGATTAGATTTGATTGTTTCTCTGTGTATTGTAACGTCCCAGAAGATTGGCAATGGTTCTATGTCTGTAATCGGATCTGAATGATGTTCATAACAGTTTCTTACAGTTTCCTTTATAATAACAATAATAATAATAATAATAATAATAGTTATTATTATTATTTTATTTCCTTCGATTTCTGGTGTGTACACATTTCTTTCCGAATCCCGCTCAGAGACTTAAGGTCAGATATGGTGTCATGACATTTTCCATTGACCAATTAAAAAAACACACACACACATATTTCATACACTTCGTAACGTGTGGACTGTACCCGTGAGAACAATTTTTGTATTTCTTTAAGGCATAGGCCAGGTATGCTCATGAGAACTTTTTTAAGGTCAGATATGGATTTGATTATTATTATTATTATTATTATTATTATTATTTCTTTGACATTTTCCATTGACTTAATGTCAGAAATGGCGTATGAAACCAAATAAAAAACACACACACACACACATATTTTACATACAGCGAGGTGTAGGCTGTACTGGCGAGAACAATTGTTGTATTTCTTTAAGGCATAGGCTTCCAGGAATCTCTTCAGTGAGTCTACTGGAATCTTTTCTAACTGATCCGATGACTGCAACTACAACAGCGTTTCTTGATGTTCCTATTTGCCACATTTGTGAGATTTTGACATTATTATTATTATTATTTGTGTATGTTATGCGTCCTGCTTTGTATCCGATAGAGCCGGGTCCAAACTATGGTCCTTAGGCCCTATAAGAGATTTGTCATTTAATAAATATCACTTTTCTTAGTATATAGGCTGTTCCTAGTAGGGCGATCTTCTGGGTAAGTTTTATACTGATGCTACAGCAGACATTGTTCGTAAAATTGACCATTCCTTTTTTTTCATGGGGTCCAGAGCCTCGATTACTAGTCTGTCTTCATTCCCCACATGCTGTTAATCTCGGTCTCCAGGTTTTTGTATTTGAACAATTTCTCGATAATTTTCATTGAGGTGTTTCTCTCATATGGTACTGCTATGTCAGCAAGCATACACTTCCTGAATTTCTTTTCTTTTATGATAATATCAGGTCTTTTGGTATGTCATTCCCTGTCAGTTTGAATTGGCATGTCCCAGAGAATAGTTACATCGTTATTTTCGATAACTGTGTCTGGTTGGTATTCATTCATCTCTCAGTGGTTTCGATTTTGTGCTTCTTACATATCTTTCAGTGTACATATGTCTCTTTCTTGTTATGTCTGAGGGCATATTCATTTTTTCTAGTTGCGGATATTCTGAGATAATATGCTCGACAGTTTCATCATATTTTCCGAAGATCCTGCATTTCGGGTTAGTTCCACCCTTGATCATGTGACAATGAAAGGATCTGATTGCAAAGCTTTGGTCCTTAGCTGCATTAATTAGGTTTTCTGTCTCAGCTTTCAACCCGGTGTCCCTCAGCCACTGATGGGTTTTCTGTATTATTATTATTATTATTATTATTATTATTATTATTATTTCCTTTGGTTTCCGGTGTATATTCGTTTCTTTCCGTGATCCGACCAGAGACCTAAGGTTAGAAATGGCATCATAACATTTTCTGCGGAGCAGTTTTGAAAAGAAAAATGAAATCGCACATATTTTGTATAGACAAAACCCTTCGTATGGTGTAAGCTGTACTTGTGAGTACAATTTTTTGCATCTCTCCAAGGGATTGTCTACAAGGGATTCCTTCAATCAATCTACTGGAATGTTTTCCAATCAATCCGAGGGCTACAACTACAAGTAGATTTGTTAATGTCCTCATGCACTACATTTTCGAGATTTCGATTTGAAGATCCTTGTATTTTGATAATGTTTTGAATATCTTTAAAGATTCATCGCAGTCTGCAAGGACTGCCATGTCGATGAGAAGGCACCTTTTGTCTTTGCGTTCTCTAATCGTGATGCCTGGGCGATTAGATTTGATTGTTCTGTCTGTGCGTATTGTAAAGTCCCATAACTTTGTTACAGCTCCTATCTCCGTAACCGCGTCTGGGTGGTGTTCATACCAATTTCTTGCAGTTTCTTTTCCGTAAGTGCTGCAGATTTTCCAGTGCAAATATTGACCCAATCTGTCGGGCCGTGATTTATATTCAGTTTGTGCCAATACCGCGCAACCTGATAAAAGATGGTCGCACATTGACCTAATCCATAGAAATAGTGTCCTTGAGTTCTGGTATCAATAAGACTCCTTACAAATCAAGAACGTTTTGGGGAATCATCGCAAAGTCAATGATTACGATTTTCTGGAGGTCTACAATCTTGTACTCAATTCCAGTTCTACACATGCCCTTTTCAGGTTTCAGTTCCAAGCGCACCCATTAATATAGGTTCTATATCTTTTCAACTACCTAGCAATATCGTGATATTTTTACAATATTGTAGGCTCCGTTGGAGACCCCTCTTGTTTCATATGGAACAGAAAAATCAATAATTTGACACTTTTTATTCTCCTTATCTATGACAGTAAGGTTGGTCTACAATGCCAACTATTTTTCTTCTTTAAATACTTCACAAAGTGTTGATAACTCGTAAAAAAAAAAAACAAATCTATCAATCCAGCCTCTTTCATAAGAACTTCGAACCACTTTCAGTACTCTAATAATGACTAACATGACTCTCACTCGCATTTTCCAAATCATCACTGCTCTCTGTGTGTAAATACTTTGCAATAATGTTCACCATGCACAAGGCCTTGGAGCAACACAAAATAGATTGTTAAAAAATAAGAGGCTATTTACGTTATTTTTACTTCCATCTACGGAAATAGAACAAGTTGAGATATCCGTAGATGTAGACAGTGATATGAGAATAATCCATCCCATAGATTGAATAAAGGGTTCAGATACCATAGTTTATGAGTGCATCTTCGAAGATTGATGCCACAGTATTTGGGTGCTGCAAATTTAGCATAGGAGAAAAAGAAATTGAACATAAAATAGTCTGCAATAAGGGTAATCTCACCCAACACAGCAAATAGCTACAAAACCAAAACATTAATCTAAAACTCAAGTCATCTTCTTAACTAACCTCCTCATCAAAACTTTATATCGATGGCTTGAAACCCGTTCAGAAATATCTAAGCTGTCATCTCGATGCAGCCTCTTCTTCAGATCCATGGTTAAAAATGGTTTTCTGTGTAGGAAATAAGTAAGTCTCAGTAAGGAACATTCTTCTTCACACCTGGTCGATTGGCATCTTGTTTGACACACTTATCTATATATTTACGTTTGTTCTGGCAGAGCGTGTCGGTAAGAAACTATTTATGTCAAGTAGCTTCTAGTTCTGGGTGCTATGCCAAGAATTCTTTAACTACACGATATTCTTGCTTACTTTAATAATCGGGTGTTTTCAGTTCTTACAAAAACAGTTCACAGAGTAGTTCTCGACTATTTCCAACTCTCCAGTAAAAATGGATACAACTGTCACCCTTTGTTTTCAATATTCTACCAATGTACACTTGTCTTCCATTTCCACAGTTGTTGTGTCTGGGTATGACAATAGACTTATCCGCGTCCTGGATAAGGCGATAAATTACGTCCAAGAACAAGGCCTCTGATCAAGAGGTTTTGAGGAACCACCTCTTAATTGTTATTTTTCACAGGTCCACCCTGAATCGGAGTGCTAGTACCTGTTAGGGTCCCAGCTATGGGCAAATATTTAACCTCCTAAACTGGGGTCAGAGCACTATGAAAATGTAAAAATAGGTTTTAATACGTGAAATAAAATTATTACAAGCTATACATTTTTGAAAAAAAAAATATTACCGGCAATACATGTTTTTGAAAAAAAATATTACTAGCAATACATATTTGAAGGAATATTATTACCAGAAATAGATTTTTGAAGGAAAAAATCTTACCAGAATTAGATTTTTGGAAAAAAACTATTACCAGCAATAAAAATTTTGTCAGCATTAAATAACGTATTGAGGTTGATATGACGTCAAACAAACCAAACCAAACAAAACCATTTCTGCAGTTGTTTATATTTCCACGACTAGTGATTTTTCTGGGTTTTTTTTTTGTTCTTGTTTTTTTTCGTGTTCATTTGTCTTCAGGCCTAGGTTTTACGATTACGTGTAAATTTTTGTTTCTTTTTCTTTCTACTGATACTCAACCAATACAAGGCTCAAGAGCCACACAAAATAAAGGGTTGCTGAATAAGGTTGTTGAATATAAGTAATAGCTGATCCGAGATTTGTGGAGGTTAAGATTATAGTCATTTTTTTAGGTCTTATGTATCCTAAAATATTTCGGGCAGTATGAATTTTTTTACAAGTATTATATTAACAATTTTTTTTATAGAAAATAATGATTTTTTTTCCCTGTAAGGAAACATTTTGGGCAGTAAGAATTTTTTTACAAGTTTAATATTAACAATTTTTTTTTTATTGAATTGGTAATTTTGGTAATCCTTAACCGAGCAGCCAGTTTGTTTTTGGCTGAAATTCATAAAATCCTTCTCTTAGAGTACTATTTTTAAAAAAATAAAAACAGGTTTCTCAATACCGGTAGCTGTCCATATTTCGGACTGTAAGAAATTTTTTTACGACTATTACATTAACAATTTTTTTTAATTGAAAATAATGATTTTTTTTTTTAAAACAATTCCTACTATTTAACCCATAGCGCTGGGTTGGAGACAGATTCATGCATTTCCTAACGGTATTTGTGGTAACAATTAGGTAAGCATCTTCCCAGGAGTCTATTCTAAAAAAATGGTTCTTTTCCCGAATGGATTTCCTTCTTACGAATGGAATAAGAAGCAGATAAGGATAATTCGACCATGTATAGGTGGCATAGTTTTAGATTTAAAGGTCTGAACATGTGAGACTATAGAATGTAGGCGGTTTGAATATTTGCCATGGACATAGCGATAGAGTAGCGAGCGGCTTCTCTGTTGGAAAGTAGTTGAAGCGTGGGAAATATTTAATCCCTCACAAGGCTGTGGAGACGCTTATGAACTCTTTCGAGGTTGGAAATTGAAGATTAAATAGCTCCTGCCCAGGTATGAAGGCAACTTATTTTATTAATTACTTATCTTTCAAGACATCACTTGAATTGCTTATTCTGTGTGACTGTAAAATTATTATCATCAAATATTATCAAATTCATTTTTGAATTTTTTTTTTTTTTTTTTTTTTTTTTTTTTTTTTTTTTTTTTTTTTTTTTTTTTTTTTTTTTTTTTTTTTTTTTTTTTTTTTTTTTTTTTTTTTTTTTTTTTTTTTTTTTTTTTTTTTTTTTTTTTTTTTTTTTTTTTTTTTTTTTTTTTTTTTTTTTTTTTTTTTTTTTTTTTTTTTTTTTTTTTTTTTTTTTTTTTTTTTTTTTTTTTTTTTTTTTTTTTTTTTTTTTTTTTTTTTTTTTTTTTTTTTTTTTTTTTTTTTTTTTTTTTTTTTTTTTTTTTTTTTTTTTTTTTTTTTTTTTTTTTTTTTTTTTTTTTTTTTTTTTTTTTTTTTTTTTTTTTTTTTTTTTTTTTTTTTTTTTTTTTTTTTTTTTTTTTTTTTTTTTTTTTTTTTTTTTTTTTTTTTTTTTTTTTTTTTTTTTTTTTTTTTTTTTTTTTTTTTTTTTTTTTTTGCGTCAGTCTCTAGTTTGTCCTGATAATATTTGCTTATAGCTTTTAAGAAAAATCATTTGCACACAGTCCATTCCTACTCTGTCGTATCATTGTTTATAGTGTCAAATTTCAAAAGATGCTTTTTATATTTAATGTTTAGCCGAACTTTTTATATGAGTATCAAAAAATGCATGTGACGCGTAATCGCATAAAAATAGATCACTATTTGCGACCTTGGTCAATTTACCAAAGTTGCTTTCGTTGTTATCTGAGTTTAGAAAAAAGTAAATCAGTGTTAAAAAAATAAATGTTGCGCCAAACATTCTTCTCTTGAAAAGAAGCACTTTAAGTTTTGTGGCATAAAAAACAGTTTCTAGAAAATCACGAACCTCCATTAGCTGCAAGACAGATTCCAAACTTTGTAGAAAACACATAAATATCTTAGCTCCAAGATAGATCCTGACCATTCTTAGAACAAGTAAATCCATGGGCCACAAGAGAGATACTAAACTTTGTAGGAAATAAAGAGACGAGGTAGGCCCAAAAGCAATACTCTTACCCACAATATAGATAAGAATATTACAGAAAATGCGCCACATACTTAGCTAGAAAATAAATCCCAAATTTTATAGAAATTGCACAACTCTCTTCGCCACCACACAGATCCAAACCTTGTCTCAAACCTCTTAACTACAAGTCAGATTTAAACGTTTATAGGGATTAAACAAGTCTCTTTGCTCCAAAACAGGTGTATTTGTTTAAAGTTCATCACAGTTTGAACTGTCAAGGACTCTTGATTTGTTTTAACTTTATATCTAAAGATATTAGAATGAATTAAAATTTATACTGGGAGCAACGCGTCTGCGTACGGATAGAAATTGAATCCAGTAAATATACAAAAATGGCAAGGAACATAAGACTATTATTTAACCTTTTCAGTAAACTAAACCTAAGAGAATTAGAAATTCTACCAGTATTTATTATCGGTGGCCATATTCTTGTAGATGATGACAGTGTTGATAGCCCAAACAGAAAGGAAACTACAAGCATTCCTACAGAGGCAGTAAAGAAAAGAGAGAAGAAATGATTAAACATCACTTGTACGAAGACAACGGCAACATTTCCTTAGAAACAGAGAAAGAAGTGCTGAACTTTTATAAATTATCAGTCTTCCTGTATGCTAGTGTATGCTGGACAATCTTCTCATAGATGAAGAAGAGACTTGAGGTAAAAAATGCGGTTCTGCAGAAGAAAATCCATTGACGGAGCTTGTAAGCAATGAAGAAATCTTTAAAAAAAATGGAAAAAAGCACACTTATACCCAGACTTTATTGTATTTCAGCTAAGATTTCTCTACCATGTTTTAATGGTAAAAGTAATATTAGCCGTTTCTCTGTAAGGAAACATTTCTGTAATACTTGACCGAGCAGTTATTTTGTTTGGGGCTGAAATTCATTAAAAAAATTCTCTTAGAGCACTATTTTTTTTTTTAGGAAAACAGGTTTCTCATTCCAGTAACTGTTATTTGTCTTTCCAGTATTGATAGGGGTTTCCTTCCAAACCTTTTATTTAAAGTGATGTGGAATATTAATATTTTTATTATGTAACTAGCAGCATGACCCGGCGTTGCCCGTGCTTGATTCAAAAATCGTAAGACTCATACAGCAATCGCTCTCACTTGACTTAAAATATTGTTGCCTTTCCTTGCCTTTAAAAGAGTGTCCTTTGTCGTGCTGATGTTGCTACATGCCTTACTTCTTGCCTATCTCACACTGCGGATTTTTTCTAAGCTCTATACTAAACATTAAATCTGTTACGAAAAAAGAACTAAACAAAATGAACACAAAACGATCAGCTTTAAAAAAGGACTCGTAACTGGAAAAACCGAATGAAAAAAGAATGTTAACAACAAATACATTTTCACACCCAACCCAGTTCTGCGGAATCAGAATCAACGTTGAGTTTAAGCAAGCTAATGAGCCAATTGGAGTAAAGTGCCATGCAGATTTAAATTTTTCACACTTGTGACGAATGCAGCTATCGATATTTTTGCATGCTATCATGCTAGTTAACATTCCTGTCAGTCAGCTGTTGGCTCTCATGCTGGCCAATAGAATCTTCCTGCCTATTCGTGGCAGCCAGCTATTGGCTCTCACTCTGGCCAGTAGAAAATGGCTACAAACTATATGTAAACTACCGTAGAAGCATGAAAAAAAATCGATTATTTCCACTATCGATGGGAGTTGGGAAATGCAAAGTCAGTCTTGGCTTTGTCGCTAACTTGGAGCATGTGCATGTAAATTTTGGTGCAAATCCGTCGAAAATTGCGGCCGTGCATTCGTTACACACACGCGCGCGTACACACACACACACACACACACACACACAAACACATCCTGCCTTTTATAGATAGAGATTATTTTCTATTCGTGTTAGATGTGCTAAACATTTTAATTGTTGTTGCTGTCTGTAGACCTCAAATGAAGTTTTATTCTGTTATTTCGTACAGTACTTTGTTGATGATTCTGTAGCGCCAGTTTGTAATGTGCAAAATAGGATCATCAATGACATGACACTTAAGCTTTACCAGCTGAATTTTAGTGGATATAGAATTAAATATTGTTGTGCCAATCACCATTTCGCTTTAAGATACTCCATTGAGTTTCAAGGACTTTGTATCTATTAGGATTTTTGAATAATTTAACCGATATATTCACAAGAAATACTCTTATTCTTATTATTTCATAAAGGCATTTCTCGCTTTCATTGAATATGGCTACTTTTCAGTTATTTTCCTCTTGAATATTTTCTTTCTTATGAAAACTTAAGCTCTATACGTTTCGGAAAGTAATTGCTTGAAATGATAGATTATTAATAGATCTCCACTCATGAATTTACAAAATCGTCTCTACATACAGATCTTTTATATATTCATATATATAAATCAATCCACACACACGCGCGCATCTCTTAATTGCTATTGTTCACAGGTCTACCCTGAAATGGAGTGATAGTACCTGTTAGGGTCCCAGATATGGGCAAATAGTGAACCCCAAAACAAAGACAAATCTAGGAAAGTATAAAAAGACATTTTTATAGTAAAATTACAGACACTATCGATTTATAGTAGAATTATCGAAAGTACCTTTTATAGCGCAATAACCAAAAATATTTTTTAATCTCTATGAAGGCATACAACTGCGTTCAAAATATTTAGTTGAAGCTATGAGACTGTATAGAAAGTTAGATTTCGGCATTAAATAACCCATCCAGGCTGATATGCCACTAACGAATTCCAACCACACACACACAAACACACACATATATATATATTAAGAAATGGACAAAGTCCGACAATTTATTTATTAAAGACATTTTTATGTTTAACGTTCTTTTTATAGATACAAGTATTTAAGTAAATGTTCTGTTTATAATAAACAGTATTAAATAACATTTTCTTTTATAAATATATATATATATATATATATATATATATAGAGAGAGAGAGAGAGAGAGAGAAGAGACATTTTTATGTTTATGCGTTCTTTTTATAGTTGCAAATACTTAAGTAAATGATCGGTTTATAATAATAAACAGTATTAACAAGATTTACCGGCCTGAATGTTCGAGAAATTTTCATAGAACATATGCGTCCTCCGACAGGAATCGAACCTGTATCCTATACGGAATCGTCATATAGCCTGACGTGCTTTTACCGATTGAAACACAGAGGAGAATTTCGGTTAGCAAGGTCGAATTTACTGTTTTTAAACAACAATTCTCACCTTGCTAACTGAAACGGCCCTTTGCGTTAAATCAGTAAAAGTCATGTCAGGCTATATGACTGTTCCGTATAAGATATAGGTTCGATTCCTCTCGGAAGACGCATATTTGCTATGAAAAATTCTCGGACATTCAGGCCGGTAAATGTTATTTAATACTGTTTATTATAAACAGAGCATTTACTTAAATATTTGTATCTATAGAAATAACGTATAAACATAAAAAAAAAATGTCTTAAAATAATTTTCGGACTTTGACCATTTCATAATATAGATCTTGTAGTTTTGTAGACGAAGCGTTTAGTAATGGTTCTGAACCCTCAGGAGTCTTCAGCAAAGGTTCTCATTTTTCTTATTTTTATATTAAATTAAAATTATATATATATATATATATATATATATATATATATATATATATATATGCATATTTCATTAAAAAACGACAGACTATTTGAGCTTTTTTTATTTAATTTTTCTTGTGTTCTGACGAGCTTTCTTTTTGGATAAAAGTGTGTAAGAACTGTCCGAATGTTCTTATTCTCTATATCTTTGCCATTATGGATGATTCAATATCAGCTTGTAGTAGAGTGTGTGTTCTGTATATGTTGTGTTAGTGATGTTTTAGTTTCCGAATACGGTTACATTGTGGCTTTGTTCATGTGTTAAGAGTTGGCTTTTCTTTTTATTATTCTCCATTATTTTTTCTTTTTTGCAAGTTTTTAATATATTTGTGTTTTCTAGTATTTTTTAGTGTCTCTCAGTGTGTGTTTAAATGTGTTCTGATCTGTGATATATATAAGACGTCTGGATAAACATGTGGTTATATATATTTATAGTATATACTATATATATATATATATATATATATATATATATATATATATATATATTATATATATATGTGGGTACATGTATGCGTATGTGGTGGTATGTCTACATAAAAAAACAAAAAAACTATAACAATTATACATACAAATAAGAAGCCACTTAAGATCTCCTTAGAGCACCTTTTAAATACGAATTATATATTTTTATTTGAGGAAATATATGTCCATTAAGGCGTATGTTCTTGTAATTCCCTGCTTAATTTCTCGACTTAAAATCTCAAGATATTAAAAATTCAAATCTTACTTAATAACCTCCGTACGTAAACACTTAATATCAAATACAACATTAAAATATAGCACAAGTGTTCATTATGCTTATTGATGCTTATAACGATTTCTGCTAGAAAATCTGTAATGCCAAAATATTACAAACGTACATCAATATATATATGTGGTGTATGTGCGTGTATGTCTGTATGTGCGTGTATGTGCATGTGTGTGTTTGTATGTGCGTGTGTTTGCTTGCGCCCGTGTTTGTGGGTATGTAATATTTTGGCAATATATATATTCATATTTCTACTTCATCCTTCTATATATCTATCACAGTTTAGTCATATCTATCTATCTATCTATCTATCTATCTATCTATCTCTCTCTTATATATATATATATATATATATATATATATATATATATATATATATATATATATATATATATATATATATTTTTTCTTTGCATTTGAAGCTATTCCATTTCACTCTCTGTTCATAAATAAAGGTTTTCTCGTCATTCAAAGTGTGAGTACATTTTTGAGACACCCTGTATATATATATGTGTGTGTGTGTGCGCGCGCGTGTGTGTTTGTGTGTGTGTGTATGGGCCGAGTGCTTAGAACGTTCGCATGAGACCCGGGTTCGAATCTCACCATGGCCGATTTGTCAGGAAGTAGACTTGCTGATGTTATTGTACTGGATCCCAGCGTGCGACATCTTTGGAAACCATGCCACGTACATACTTCTGCATGAAATTGGGTGTCGTCAGTAGCTATGCTAGCATGAAGTCACAAGCCATCGTGGCTGGAGCGTGCTGGCCTTGTTCAAATTGTTCATCACGCTAGATATCACGCTCTTTCCAGAAACTGTAACTAAGGTCTGCTTAGCAAAGTTGTAGTATAAACCACAAGTGGGTGTTGAATAAACACAATGCACCTGAGCAAGCATCTACAAAAGGGATTGGATAGCCGCCCTAGCAGACGGGTATCCTCGAATACGAGTATTACCTATATATATATATATATATATATATATATATATATATATATATATATATATATATATATATATATATATATATATATATATATATATATACATATATATATGTTACAGTCTGTTCAGATCTGTCAGACCGTTCCATTTATCCCTCTACCTTTCAAAGTTTATATCATATCTATCTATCTATCTATCTATCTATCTATCTACATCTCTCTCTCTCTCTCTCTCTCTATATATATATATATATATATATATATATATTCTTCATATATATATATATATATATATATATAATAATATAAATAAATATGTATAAATATATACATATCTACTTTATATATATATATATTTTATATATACAATATAATATAATATAATATATATATATATATATATATATATATATATATATATATATATATATATGTGTGTTGTGTGTGTGTGTTACAGTCTGTTCAAATCTATCTATTACTCAGTCTGTTGAATTTTATCTATCTATTTATCTATCTGTCATATTTATCTATATATCTATCTAGCTAAGTATCTCAGCACAAACACAAATAAACGTATCGATGCTGCATGCATTTGAGACCAGCTTCTGATAGACTAAAGGCCAAGAACGTTTTAAACACTGAAGTGCCAATTTTAGCACAAAATTTAAAACACACAAAAATAATAATAGCAATCCAGCCTATCAGTGCCTCATAATTTTTTTATGAACAAAAATACATACATGAAGAAATTGATTTCGCTTTTATCGGCGGTAATGCATTTTACGCGGTGGCCATTAACCCCCCACAAACAGGTACCATGACTTTTATATATATCTACAACCTCTTTTAACCCGTTTTACCAAATAAAGTTATTTTTCCATTCAATTTCATCCGATGGAATATTTTAAATTATAAATATTCTTCCTCTTTTTCTATGAGACGTGTTCCTTCAGTACGTAGTCAATCAGGGTTCTCCACAACTTCCCATTTTGGTCTTTTCGCTATCCTACCCAGTCCTTATTCTCCCATTCATTTACACAAGCTCCCTATGTAAGTTACTTTTAATTTTCTCTGACCTTCCTGCCTTCAATATCTACTGTGCGTTTCATATTCTCCAAGTACCCTTTCCTTATTATGCGCCCCTAGAAATTTCAACTCTCTTTATGTATTTCTAAGTAAAAGTGTCATTTGTAAGTCTTAAAACTTCTTCGTTAGACACATGCTCACTCCATGGCAGGACCACATATCCGTTGTAGGACGACATATCTGTTCTCTCAAGTCACTTCTTCATGTGTAAGGAGATTGTATAATATTCACTGTCATATTAAATAACCGATATTAAATAACATTTCAACACTTTTCTCTTTGTTGCTTAGGAAAATTTCCTGTTTATTAATACATTGCTGAGATGGCGTCTTTTTCTATTGTAATGCTTTTTTTTCTAATTTTGGTGTCACATTTTTGGTCCTCTGTTAATATTTCACAGATATTTCAATTGTTTGTACTTGCTTAATTTTGCTATCTCTAATTGATATTAATAAAATAAAATGTTAAAATTCCTCTTTTATGGATTTAAGTATTAAGAAACATTGAACATGGTGGATCATGGATCATGGCTTTAAAATATCGGCACTTTAATAATAATACTAATTATAATAATAATAAGAAGAAGAAGAAGAAGAAGAAGAAGAAGAAGAAGAAGTAGAAAAAGAAGAAAGACGAAAGAAGAATAAAGAAGAAGAAGAAGAAGAAGAAAAAAAAAAGAAAGACGAAAGAAGAAAGAAGAAGAAGAAGAAGAAGAAGAAAGAAGAAGCAGAAGAAGAAGAAAAAAAGAAAGACGAAAGAAGAATAAAGAAGAAGAAGAAGAAGAAGAAGAAGAAGAAAGAGAAGAAAGACGAAATAGGAAGGGAACAAGAAAGGAGAACAAGAAATAATAATAAGACAAAAGACGAAGAAAGGAGGAGGAGGCGGAGGAGGAGGAGGAGAAGAAGAAGAAGAAGAAGAAGGAGAAGAAAGAAGAATAAAGGAGATGAAGAAGAAGAAGAAGAGAAGAAGAAGAAGAAAGTCGAAAGAAGAAAAAAGGTGATGAACAAAGAAGAAAAAGAAGAAAGACGAAAGAAGAATAAAGGAGATGAAGAAAGGAGAAGAAGAAAGAAGAAGAGGAAAGAAAGAAGAAGAAGAAAAAAAGAAAAAAGAAGAAGAAGAAGAAGAAGACGAAAGAAGAAGAAGAAAGACTAAAGAAGAAATGAGAAGAAGAAAGAAGAAGAAAGGAGAATAAGAAATAATAATAAGACGAAAGACGAAAAAAGAAGGAAAAGAAGAAGAAGAAGAAGAAGAAGAAGAAAAAGAAGAAAAGAGAAGAAGAAGAAGAAGAAGAAGAGAAGAAGAAAGTAGAAGATGGTTGAAATTGCCAAAGAATTAAGTTGTTAAATCTGAAAAGAAAAAGAAACAAATCATTAGACGCTTAAACTTAATTCACATTTAAAATCGGTCCAAGTTATTGGAACAAACTTTATAATTCGTATATTTTTTCTAATGTTTTCCCCACAATTCTATTGCTGTTTTATATGCTATTTCCTGTTGGAGATCACCGGAAATACAGATATATTTATTTTAATATCAAATCGTGCTATAGCACAGATAGGAGTTGTTTGTCTTTTTCAAAAATCTGTAAACGCTTTACTGAATTCATTTTGTGTGATCTTATGGCTTGTTCTAAATAACTATTATTGCTATTATTTTAAAAAAATTTTTTTTGTTAATATATTTAACTCAGGGACAATTTACTTATTTAGTGGTTTCGGTGTTTTTTCCATAAGTGCTAAATAATACAAGGACTAAGAGCCATTAAATTTAGTGCTAATTATTAAGATACATACAATAGATTTGGGATGATCTAGACTTGAATAGTTTTAGATTTTAGCGTTTGGAGAAGCATTCTCTCAAGAGTCAGTTCCATAAGTAACCGACTCACGGACAGCTGTGCGAATTAAACTCCCTTCTTTCCAGTGATATATGAAAGGGATGAGGATAACAGATGGCTTAACAGCAGTAAATATCTGACCTGGTGGAATTAGGCAATGTAGCTCGCCAGAAGATTTTCAATGGAAACAGTAATAGATTAGCGATAGGCTAACAACGTTGCATCTGTGGGAGAGGGATGGTAGGGTGGAAAATGATTCATCGCCTACAAGGCTGAACTTTTGAACTCTGCCAAGGCTACAAAGAGAGAGATAGCGTCCCAAGGGTTGATACTGCCGCTTACACAATCAACGTAATTTTGCGCTCAACTATTCAGATATTCAGTTAACTGCGATGCGTGATACACGCTTAGGCGATCATGTATCTTTCGATACATGACTGACGAAGCAGATTTTCCCGCAGTATGTTACCATTTCTTTCTGCAGGAGTCCAGTTGCCATCAAAGGATATAGAACCCGGCCTGTCCTGCTATTTACCCATAGCTGGGGGAGAAAAGGATTTATACCTTTCCCAAGTGAGTGAATGTAATGGATTCGACTGGAATTCGAACTCGGCTCTCCGATTCCTCAAACCAATTACCCCACCGTGCCTCCTGCTCAAAATTTGAGACTCTGAAAACGTAAAATATTCTTTTACTTGTACTTAATGATTTTGTTTTTGCGAAGAATTTTTAAATGGTATATTATGCTCACTATGAAATGTAACCTTTCCAATCAATAGAGAACATCCTGTTTAGAATAGATATTATTATTATTATTATTATTATTATTATTATTATTATTATTATTATTCGTCTACTCACCAAACGGGTTCAACCGATTCAGTGAGACAATTCTGAGAGAATTGGAATTCCTAATTGGCGGCCACAATCTTATAAGATCCGCAAAGAACACAGTTGTGATAGCAGAAACAAAAGATAAACTACAGATACTCCAACAGAAAACAGTAAAAGGAAAGCGAGAAAGGATTAATTATCAATTGAAAGAAAACAGAACGTACAGAATTCAGACAAAGGAACTACCAAAGATACGAATTTCGGATTCGAGACACGAAAATCAAGCAAATACAAAATAAATAAATATATATCTGGGAAGTGTATTAACAGCTGACGGAAAAATGCGACACGGAAATCCGAAGGCCCATAGAAATAGCGAACAATACCTTCCAAAAGTCAGGCAAAGAATTAAGAAACGTGAAAACAATCGTTAGAAACAAAGAAAAGAGTACCGGACTCTTATGTAATATCTGTTCTGCTATATGACAGTGAATGCTGGACAATATCCTTACAGTTGAAAAAAGGACATGGGACAAAAATAAAAAATAAAAAAAATTAACGTAGTTATACAGAAGGATGATGAGAATAAAATCGTATTTTTCATCGAAATTTTACAGAAAACGGAAACAAAAATGTCACAGAAGAATCAGAAAGAGAAAATTGAATATAAGTGACAAAAAAAAATCTAAATATATGGAGGCCTTGTTAGTAAAAAAAAAAAGAAAGTCTTGAATTATTTTTTGATGAATGCTCAATACTCATTGAAATATCTACGAATGCATATCTGCTAATTTCAAAAGATACATTTAAAACACACAGACACAAGCACACAAACTCGCACAAACACACACACATACACACATACACACACACATATATATATATATTATAAATTAATTGATTTAAAATATGATTTTTCGCTACACAGTTCTAACCACGTTTCAAAAATGGAAGGTAAAAGCCCCGAATTTAATATTGTAATTAAATTAAAAACATTAGTTCCATTTTCATCCTCAAGCGAATTTTGGAGTAACTTTTAAAATTACTGTGTTTTAAATACACTGCTAAAAACATAATTCATGTTTCCAAGGTTACAGATAAATCCAGTTTACTAGACTAGGGGTGTCTGGGTGTTCAATTTGTCTATATTTTAATGTATCAGTTATGGCTACGTTTTGGTAGTGGGTAGGGATGTATTTTTCAATGAAATCTAACATCCGTTAAATTATTACGGCAATTTTTTCCCTTCGTATATTTGAAGATTTTTTTTTTTTTTTGGGGGTTAGGTTAAAATACTTTTTATTTAACTACGATTTGAAATATTTTTATTTTTAATTTTTAATATACTATATTTATTTCAAGAACAATTACATGCAATTAGAATCCCTTACAGTTTGTTGAATTATTATCACATCAAGTATATTACTTTTTAAAAATTTTATATTTAAATATTATTTAAGTAAATTTTTTTTTGCACTTATATATATATATATATATATATATATATATATGGTGCAATGGATTA
>CAHIKZ030002512.1:1755000-1760000 GCA_903632075.3 Acanthosepion pharaonis
CATCCATCCATATATATATATATATATATATATATATATATATATATATATATATTTATTTATACACATATACACACATACACACACATGTACGCACATATACATATCTATATATAAATCAAAGTGTAAAATTTAAAAAAAAAATAAAAAATTGTCTCAAAATCAAAAAATACATTTAACATATAAAAATATACTCGTGGAATTAAATTAATTTATACTTCAAGAACACTGAGGAAAACATATTAAAAACCGACTGAGTGATTAACGCGTATCTATCTCTTACGTTTACATTTAAGTATATACATATAAGATTATCTGATTTTGCATATCAGTTACTAGGGAAAACTTCTACCTACATACCCACTTAGGACTGATAAATTGTATTTACGATTCCAATAGAATAAATTATGACCATGGAATATTAGCGTTTAATATATATATTTTTATATATATATATATATATATATATATATATATATATTCTCGACTCTCCCGTCGAATTCAACGTATGAGGGTCAAGCAGATCAGTTCTTAGGAAACCGACAGCCCGAGAACAGCACATGAGAATTGTTTATAGTGGAGAAGGTTTCGTGCAGAACCATCCACACCTTTTGAAGGGCCGAATACAGAGACCTGGTGCACTACGTGACACAATGTCCCCAAACGACCCACTGCAGGCTTTGAATTCAGAGTTGTTATTCTCCTAGACCAGTTGCCATCCAAGGCTATAGAACCCAGTCTGTTCTGCTATTTTACCCATAGCTGGAGGGAGAAGAAGAGGATTCACAACTTTCCCAATGATATTTGTATCTAAGTGAATCTAACGACTGGAATTCGAACTCGTGTTTGTATATATTTATATGGTTAAATATATAAAGTGATCGATTGATAAGTTTATGTCTCCTATTTCGTGATTGCTCTAATATAGAGACTTTTTGAGATTGTGTTATCACTTGTATTAAAAGTTCTTATCAAGCTTGATAATGTCGGCCCACTGTGTGATGGCATTGCATCGTCGTGCTTATCCGTCATAATTATTATATACTTGTTATGTGTAAAACATCGAAATTCCTAGACATATGAAATATATTTCTGGGCAATGATTTTCCTCCGGTTCGTTCGACATTCAATAATCTGAGTTAGAAGCAAGATGAGGAATGCGTTTTGTTAGCAAAGTCTAGGACGACCGATTTCAATGACGCCAAAATGATTTATGAAAATCAGTGAATAAAATGATTTCTCTAGAGTGATAGATCAGTCAAAACATTGCAGCATATGACTGAGACGCATAATTACAGATAAGCCTGTGCCAGATAGATGCTACGACAATTCTTGTATACTATGAACGATCTGCAGAAAATATTTGTCAAGAAATTCTCAACTAATATCAAGATGTTAGGAAGTTTTTCTCATGGTTATCTTCAAAAGGAACAAAATCATGATGAACCTAAAAACAAAAGGCAAATTAATGAATACCATCGTCCTAAATTACGTTTGATTTTCTACAGCTTATCAACCCTTTGCAGGCTATTTATAGTCAGAAAACAATTTTTGTGGTGGCGGGGCTATTTTTAGACCTGTCCCGGATGCAGGCGCACGGACTCTCACATTAAACTGGCATTGTCACATCCTGCCAACGTGGAGCAGCAAGTAAATAAAATCTGCCTTTGGGGACACTACATCTGTTGTGGGGATTGAGCAATTTTTGGCCTTAACCCATGGACCCGCTTGGTTGGTTGATTGGATTTATTTAGCGAAATATCACTCCCTGTTGGTTATTTAATGCTGAAATCTAAATGTTTTGCGCACAATTTTTATTATTTTTGGAGATATTAATGATTTAATAATACAAGATTTACTAATTAAAACATAACTGTGGGAGAAATGGTGGAGTTATTTCTTTCCCAGAGGTATTTGCGCGTAAGTGAATATAATGAACCCAACTGGAACTAGAACTCGGGTCTCCAATTAATCGTTCCGAGAACAAAACCCGAATATCTAAGTTTACACTATGTGGTATTACCAAAGCGTCCACTCATCTACATATAAGCCTGTGCCAGATAGATGCTGCGACAATTCGTGTATACTATGAACGAACTGCAGAAAATATCTACCCATCTACATATTGGCCAGGCTCGACGTTGATTAACTTCGGTGATCGTACGTGAAGCGGTGTTTCAAACTGATGTGGCCGTAAGTCTCTTAAATTTTAAAAAAAACATCTAAATAGCCACTTCTGCACAGAATATCAAATTTTGATGGAATTCTGATGAAGTGAATGACGATTAATTTGTTAAGCAATTGTGAAAAACCCCTCACTACTTACGCAACGTATCCACAGAACTATTGCCGATCAAGCCTGCATTGCCGTCAGTAAACAGCGCAAACCATCTGAGACTTGAAGTTCACAATTGTTGCACGTCACTCCCCTTACAAACCGAAATTGATAGAGGAGTTGCAATACCAAATTAAATGTTGCCATGTACAGATCAGCATAGCTGATTGTAGACTCCAGGAGAGCAACACTCTACGACTTTATGTACTCACGTTTTCCACTGGCATAAAGTGGAGCGACTATATCGAATCAATAGTTGCACGTATTGCAAGGAAAGATGAGTTATAGTGTTGTTTCAGAATATTTTTCTCGTCAAAAACCATCGTGCACATTTACAAATCTACCGTTCGTCCGTGTATTGAATACTGTTGCCATATCTGATCTGGTGCGCCTTATTTTTAAATCTATAGATGTTTGAAAAGATCCAGACTAAGATCTCTAATGTAATCGTCACTGGCTAGGCATCTCGAATTCAGTCACGTTCTCACCAACGTGACGTGACTTGCATCTGTCTTTTCAACAAATAATTTTATGGTAACTGCTCCGACAAGCTATTTTCCCTAGTGTTCCAAATGCATGAATTCAGTCGTGCTACTAGATTGGCATCTACATCCCACCATTTTATTCTGGACAAACCTAAATGCAATTACCACTTCTAATGCAACAATTTCTTTTCTCGAACTTCTGTCATCTGCCTTCAGTTCTCTTGCTTCCCTGATAACTACAATCTTCAAAACACAACGTCAATCATTATATTCTGCATTCTTGAATCCTGTTCATATTTTGTCCTTTCTTCAATTTACGCTGTTCTCGGGCTTTTCTTTCACTTTAATTCCATGGAACCCTATTCGTTCTACTGGCATTACCGCCTTGCTGGCTTGGGGTGGAGTAGCGTGCAGAAGTGCAGCAGAATGTGCGACGGCCCCTGGAATCTAAATCGGGAGGGTATCCAATCAAAAAGTGAAGTAAAAAGTTTAGTTTATATTTAATTTGAATAAAGTTTTTATGACATATTTTAAATGTCTTTCTTTTTCACATTTCTCAGTACTTGGCTCTATAGCCCTCCCCCAGCTAGTTGAGACCCGGGGGGGGGGCATCACGAAACAACAACAAACATTCGCACGTCACTGTTGGGGTGAAATTAAAAATTAAATCAAATATAAAACAGAAACCTCCTTCAGAGACTAATTGAAAAAGTTATAGTAAATGGTGATTATGCATATATATATATATATATATATATATATATATATATATATATATATATATATATATATATCAGAGATAGAGCGTGTGTAAATATAAAAGTGACCATAGAAGTCAGCATTTTCTAAGTAAATGGTGATTATGCAATATATATATATATATATATATATATATATATATATATATTGTACATAGAAGTCAACACTTAGAAGCGACAGTCTGTTTCATGCTAGATACAATCGTCAGGCCACGATTGCTGTTATTTTCTCGGCTATATATATATATATATATATATATATATATATATAAAGCACTCATGGCATGACGATTGCATCTAGCATGAAACAGACTGTCGCTTGTAAATGTTGACACCTATGTTCACTTTATATATATATATATATATATATATATATATATATATATATATATATATATATATATATATATATTGCATAATCACCATTTACTTAGAAAGTGCTGACTTCTATGTTCACTTTGATATTTACCTCTATCTCTGATATTGAGCACTTTTATCCCATAAATATAGCACACCTTAAGACTATATTTCTTCATATATATATATATATATATATATATATATATATATATACTTGAAATTTTGCAATAAAATAAAGTTACTTAATTTCAATACCACTTCCATTATTATCGGAAATCTTTCTTAATCTATAGAATTGTTGATATATTTTTCTCAACCTGCCGCCATCTTTTTGTCTAACACGAGACTACGTGAGTCGTACGTTAAGACTAGAATTAACTCCACTGACAGTGATTTGCGAGTGTACTTTCTATAGCATCGCACAAGTCTAAGAAATCAATTGATATATATGCAGTTCTGTGTGTAATATTTTTTTAGGCCTTTCTGTTAAGCAGGTCTGCAGTCATGTAGATTTAGAATACTAGAACCGAAAAATATAGTTAGAAAATTTTGTCTTTGTTTAAAATGACGATCCTTTCGCTTGTGTATCCTTTTATTGAAAGAAATGTAAACATTAGTTCCTCAATAAATTGTCATAGAACACAAAGTCGAACACACTACAGTTTTGTGCCTTGAAAGTATCATTTTCAAAAGATATATGCGTGAATACAGCTAAATAAGCTAAATACGCATATATATATATATATATATATATATATATATATGATATATATATATATATATATATATATATATATATATATATATATATATATATATAAATATATTTCATTTTTTTTCTTTTCCTTTCCCTCCCTCTTCTGATCTTTAAGATTAGATCGTCTATTGTGTGTGTATGTCACCACAAAATGTATCCTTTCCGGTTACATCCTTAATGTATTAGACATCCGACAACATTCATATTTCTCTCACTTAAACCGTCTTTAACTCACCTCTCTAAAACTTCTCTCTGCTAAGTTTTAATCTCCCACCTTCTCTCGTCAACATTCGTCCCACACTCTC
>CAHIKZ030002512.1:1765000-1782500 GCA_903632075.3 Acanthosepion pharaonis
TGATCCCACTTTATCTAATTTCTGCTTGACTTAGAATAAAAAAAATCTTTTATAATTTTGCCGACTTGCTATATATATTCGATTTAGCGATGACCTATACTTATGAAAAACTAATAAAATAAAGAAAATAAAATAAAAAATCAAATCAATTCAAATCAAGGACGCTTAAAGAAAGCTTCGGGAAGTTTGTTTTTTTTCCAGTTACAAGCAACGATTTCCTAATTAATGAGTATATATGCTTCCATCGTCTGTTGAGTCAAATTCGCTGAAAACATCAACTCAACTTATAAATACAATCCATTGATAAATCTACTGGAAAAATATTCGACATATTATTTCGTTCCAGAAAGTGTCTAATTTTTTCTTCCTTGGAAAGCGAAAGTCAGATTGGAACAAAATTCAGTATTACTGCTTTATATAATGATTTAGCAAGCATAGCTTAGTTATGACACAAGGCCGAAAGTGGGGAGCACCGAATGAGGATCGAGCTCACTACTCAGCCATAATTGAAGCAGCAAGACAGATTTGCTAAACATTACACCACGTAAAAATGCCTTGGTGATTTTCTAAGCGTAGATTATATGTGCCACAAGGCCAAAAGTATGAGGATTGAAATCGCTATTCAGTCGTAATTGGTTCAGGAGACAAGTTTGCTAACCATTAGACCATGTCGAAGTGACCTGGTGATTTTTCTAACCGTAGCTTAGATGTGGCCCAAGGCCGAATGTATGCGATACCCAGTGAGGATTAAAATCACTATTCAGTATTAATTGGTCCAACGAGACAAGTTTGCCAACCATTACACCACGCCAAAGTGACCTGGTGATTTTTCTAAGCGTAGCTTAGATGTGGCACTAGGCCGAAAGTATAGGACACCCAGTGAGGATCGAAATCACTATTCAGTCTTAATTAGTTCAGCAAAACAAGTTTGCTAACCATTACTGCCAAATATAATTTGATAGTGTTTTAAAATCGTTTACATAATCTTGTGTGGGTAAACCTATTCTCAACCTTATAAACACTTTCCTCACAGGTGATACATTGCAAGCTTGTCCTCATTCTATTCTTATTTCCATGGCAAATATTCAGATGAATTTCATTTTCTAGTTCCACGCTAAGACCCGAAGACAGATTGGGATGAGCAAGGGTGCACTCCAAAAGCTGGGCTGAGTACTGCGATACAGGATTTCTTTGGTGACAGCGAAAAGAATACTGAGCTGCTACGTGGCATTTGTTCACCTGTACAGCAGTGAATGTTGGACGGTCTACTCAAAGATAAAGAAGAGGCTCGAGGCAGCAGAGATGTGGTTCTACAGAAGGATGCTAAGGGTATCATGGAGCGAGCGTATAAGTAACGACGAGGTCTTGAAGAGGACGCAAACAAGGAGGAAGCTTATACTTAACATAAGGAGGATGAAATTTCTGCGACATGTAATGAGAAAGGAAGGCCTGGAGAATGTAATACTCACAGGTCGAATAGAGGGAAAAAGAGACAATGGAAAGCAACGGATGACATACATAGCGGACTTGGTGGATGGACGAACGTGGTCAGGGGTAGTTGGCTGAGGCACGAAACTTATTGAGAGCTACAAGGGATAGGGGTAAGTGGAGAACCATGATCGCCTACGTCCTGAAAGAACATTGCACATAAAAAGAAAGAAAGAACAAACGTCATGCCACTTCCACGGAGTCAGATTTTCCATGTGTTCTAAAAGAGCTTTTTCCTAAGAAAATCTAAACTGCGTCGATACTTCTCTGAACAAATTAACCTGGACTTATTTATGACTAAAAAAAGACAATCATTATCTATTATCATGACCTTCACTATGACCTTCTCCTTTCATATCACTCATTTCCTTTATTATTGTCCATTCGAGTTGCTTCTAAGCCCTGTCTTCAGTAAGATCTACGCAAAAAACAAAAACTCATACATCGTTTTACGTTCTGACATTTAGCATGGTAACCACTAACATCTCGAAAGGCAAGAACAACTGCTTAAAATCAAAGATCAGACTGTTACATTCATCGACCTCCCTATCTTTCTAGGAATCTTGGACATTAACAGCAGAATGACAGCGAGGAAATCTAAGCAATAGAAATTACATGCTAGGGAATCATTCTTAACATCTGTTAAGAAAATGGTGTCGCAAATGACTGATTTTGGAAGACCTCCTAATCAACTTCAGGAAGAGTAATTTGAAGTGTTACGTCAACCTTATTAGAGTCAAACATCTTTTAAAAGCCATCCTACCAGGTAGCACCTTGAAGGATAAGAGGCGAACAAAAGAAAAAAATGAGTGGAAAACATCACCAAGTGGACTGGAAGGTCATTCACAGAGACTCAGACATTGACACGCAACTGGAATAAATGGAGAGAGCTGGTCAGGAATTCAGCTGTGAAGTTCCACGATGATTACATCCGATCAGGTTACTGATGATGATGATGTGGGACCATTTAGAATCGAACTCCTTTTTCATTGTTCTCAGAAATAACTTCGTCGGAGTTAGACGTTTTTAAAAGCTAGTGTTTTTTATAAGTCATGTTTTTTTTTCTATCTGTTCAACGAAGGAGAATACAGATAGCTTTTTTCACTAGAAATCTCCGTATTTCAAAGGCGTACCTGAGTGGAAAACGATATGAATCTTCCAAGATTTAATGGAAGCCTTATCAACTGTAGTATCAAAAACCGGAATTAGAACTGTATCACGAGAGGAAAAGTAGATAAGTAGAGAGAGTGAATCATCGGCAATTCTTGGCGCGAATTATCGAGATAGCGCGATATCTGCATATCAACCAAGACTGGCGAGATGTAGTCACTGCCTACTCAAAGGTAAGCACAGTCACAAATATGCATCGACAATTGTTCAAATGGAAAGAGAAGGAAAACTAATATCTAAAAAAAAAATCTGATTTATCTATTGTCGTCACAACTGCTACGGCTAACGTTCGAATTGTTGTTGATAATGGAGGAACATATTGATGCTGATAACTCGTTTGAACAAGTTCAATGTTCGCAAGCAACGAGGTCGTAGCAAATGCGATGCGACGATCTCTATTGAAGGATGTTGCTGTTGGTTTTTTTTGCGGGAGGTATTACTACTTGCCGCCGACGAGGATAAAGATTAATGTTGACTTCTAACAAAAGATTAAGAAATATATGAAAGCCAAAGTTGATGTATCACAACCCAAGCAACCTTCCAACAATTACCCCTGAGGGTGAAACATAGAATTGAACCAAGTAGTAAGTCGTTCACGCTAATGTCTACAGGAAAGAATATCTTGAAGAAATAAAAGGTATTGCGATTATCATATTTATCCTTGAAGTCATTCCTTCTACTCATGTGCCATGCTATGTTAGGACGTGGCTTACGGCCATATCATGTTGAAACACCGCTTCTTGCACGATCGTCGAAGTTAAGCAACGTCTGACCTGGTCTGCTCCTATAAGGGTGACCGCGTGGTAATATCAGGTGCCGTAAGTTTGGAGCTTGTGTGTGTTATAATTATTTACGGCTCGGAACAGGAAATCGAAGAGTGTTCCTTTTCCAGAGAGGTTCGTGAAATACACTTACGCGTAAATACCCTTGAGAAGGCTCTTCCCGAGATATGGATTAAATAGTAGGAATTGTATCAGAAAATCAATATTATATCCAAATAATTCTTAAAATCTAAAAATATTCTTCTGGTTTTAAATAACCTGCAAAATGTTGATAAACTTAAAATTCAAATCAATCGATCAGGTTTATTATTATTATTATTATTATTATTATTAGTAATAATAATAATAAAATTGAATGCTCCATACGTACAAAATAGGGAAGAATTACAAATACGTCATTGATAACTGCACACAGATATTCATTAAGGAAATAATTCATTATGAGTCATTGTCCTCATCATGGTCGTAAGCACAGTTGCAAACTTGACATTTGCAAAATACATATAACACTTTATTTTTTTAATCAGTGTAACCCCAGGCAAGGCAGTACATTTCGAGATGTCCAAAGCTATAACTGGAGCTTTTCAGTTTTTATCAAGACTCTTTCCAAAATTATCGTTAGTACATCATCAGTTGACCTGGAGAATCGAAAGCCGTATTGCTTGTCTGAGAAAAGGCCGTTTGATGAGAGATGATGAACTAATTCAGCATTGATTAGGGCTTCTAGGAGTTTCACAAAAAGTTGTAGAATTCAAATAGGCCTATAGTTGTATGAGTCGGACAATTCACCAGAGTTTTTAAAAACTGGAACAATAGATGATGACTTCCAGCAGACAGGGAAGCAGGAGGCATATTGATTGATAGACGATTGATTTGACAATGGATTTACATCAAGAAGAGGTGTCCCCTTCTACAATTATATCAATATTTTTGGTTATGACAAATGACGTAGGTTGAGGAACGTCTAATATATGTTAATCTGTAACAATTATTCCTATTACGACCATCTTTCACGAACGGACAATTCAATTAAAGTAGAGTCATTATTATTATTATTATTATTATTATTATTAGTAGTAGTAGTAGTAGTAGTATCATTATTATCATTTTTATTTTCTTTGATTTCTGGCGTTTACACATTTCTTTCCGAGTCCCGCCCAGGGACCTAAGGTTAGAAATGGCATCATGACACTTTCCACTGAAAAAAAAAATACATAGATAAAGCCCTTCGTAAAGTGTGGGCTGAACTTGTCAGAACATTTTTTTGTATCTCTTTGAGGCATGGACTTCCAGGAATCCCTTCAAATATTCTACTGGAAACTTTTCCAACCAGTCTTAGGGCCCCAGCTACAACAGAGATTGTTGATGTTCCCATATGCCACATTTTTGAGATTTCTATTTCAAGGTCCTTGTATTTTGACAGCTTTTTGAATATCTTCAAAGATACATTGAAGCCAACAGGGACTGCCATATCAATAAGGAGGCACTTTTTTTTGTTTGTGGTCTTTAATAACAATATCTGTGCGGTTGGCTTTGATTGTTCTGTCAGTGTGTATTGTGTAGTTCCATAGAATTGTAACAGGTCCTATCTCCGGAACCGGGTCTGGGTGGTGTTCATACCATTTATTATTATTAATATTATTAATCAAGGAAGAAATAAAACCAACGTGACAACAGTATGCCTGAAATTAACATAAATTCCAAAGGCAGAATTGGAACATTGAATAGTTGCTGTCATTTAATCACCAACGAGTGTCACCAAAGATTGCATTTGAGAAAAGTCAATCGCGATGTTTTCTGGATGATGACCGAAATAGGAGATTCCTGTAATTCTGGAAAAATCTTTTGAAATGATGTTGGTAAAGGAATCTGAAAGAATAATGTTCCTCTATTCTGAATCAATAACAACTGAATAAGCATATACATTGTTGATGTTTACACGGGAAAAGTCTAAATGAAGGAAAACGAAAATTGCTGGATTGTATAAACATTCATCGAAGCACTCACCCAAATTACTAATAACTATCCCACTTTACGATTCTATTCTCGTTCACATCAGCATGTATCAAAAAGCGGTAAGATCCCACCGTAAATATGCACGGAAAGAAAATAACGGCGAGACGAGAAGCCTGTTCCCAATAGATTTAGGTGTTTTATTTGGGGGCTTTACTTGCGAGCTTTGTGTGGCTATGTAGGTGACACTCCGGACAACGTCTACCATGTTGGACTAACAGTGCAATTATTCCCTTCGGATGTTCCTCTTAACAAGCCTCTGCTCATCTCGAAATCACAACATGTGGCTGGCAACGCAAACAGGCGACATTGGAAATAACCGATGGACAGCTTGTTCTCCGCTAAGAAGAATCAGAATTGACAACTATGACTGTTAATATAGACCAGCAATCAGAGATTATCAATGTCCGCTTTATTACCGATGTCCATCATAAAAGATATCCTTTATTTATTCATTTTGGCTCCTCTTTAGTCAAGTTGGTACCGCTGATAAGATCCGCATCCAAATACTCCATCAGCTGGCAATAAAACACTGAACGTGAGACCGAGATAAAAACGCACAAAATTATACTTCTATGAGGGTGTCCCTATCATTGAACCATAAGTGTGCTGTGCCAGTTTTACACATCTGAAAATCAGCGTCCGAATCGTGATTTTAATCTGGGCTTGCATACCGACTACTGGTGCCAGTAAGAAATATGCAACTACTCTAGACGCAAAGTAGTCTTGATGCAGTTTATTAGGATTTATTTGCTAAAAAAACCACGCCAATGGAAAGCCAAATGAGGATTATTTAGATAAATTAGTCTTGTTCAAAACAACGACAGTAGAGAACCCAATGAGAATTAAAGGCATTTTATGACTGTAACCCATTGATCCCGGCGTTCTTGGACAATTTAAATCCTTCTGCCTGAGGTCCTGAGTCAAAATTCGCTAATAATTGGTATGTAATGTTTCGCGGTAGATATAAAAATAGTTACAAAAAATATAACTTCCTTATTGTTTTCCCTGACGATCCAGATTGAGAGTCTTCATGGTAAAAACGATCCAAAACACCTTACACAAAACAATGAACAGACATGGACATATTGGTATAACGTTCGATGACATCAGAACATTACGGCCTTTTTGATTGGCTCTTCAAAAGAAAACAACCAATAGTAAAAGACGACGCAAATGTTTACTCACATTTCAACAGGTGGCTGGGAATTACGACATTTTTCTCTACCAAAGGGAACAAAGGATTAAGGGTTAGTTTCCATAGCAGTGGAGATGCTAAGGATGATTGAAGATACTATGTTCATATCTTATACAAGACAATGTCAGGGAATGGGGAAATATTGTATTAAGTTTAACGAAATCTTACGCATGACCACGTTAGTAGTGAACACAATGTGGATCGAAGATATTTACTAAATTTATGCTAGTCATGCACAAGGTTATGGGTTTGAGGTACCCACTGAGAATTAAAATTACATTAATAGTAACGGTAATATTAGACGTTTTCCACTGTCTTTCGGTTATTACCAATATCGCCGGTTCGTGCTGCCAGCCACGCGTCGTGATTTTGAAATTGGCAGAGAGTTGTTAGGAGGAAAACTCGAAGAGAAGAAATATTCTATTAGTCCAAAATGGCAGTCAATGTCCTGAAACGTTCGGCATTCATTGACCGAGCAGCCAGTGATAATTTCGGTTGAAATTTACTATTTTTTTCTCATTGTTAAGGGGTCCACCCCTTTTTTTACAAGTGGACTCGACCAGTGTGTACTTGTACTGCTGTCGGTGAATACTCGGGAGTGTAAGAGTAACAGAGATACACTGATACAGTGAGAGAGTGAATGTGTGAGGTAATCGCTTTGTAGGAGTCACAGTTGCGAGCACGTAGACTCAGAAGGAAGTCATACTTCGATACTGAAATTCCCAGACTGTATATATATTATTATTGCTACTAACCGCATTTCTGGATCTACTAACCGTATCACCAATTGTATTATTACGTCAATACATTTATTTGCTATATTTCATTCCTGCGTTTGTCATTCATTTGAGACCGGATTTCATCTCGGAATCCACAATACTCATAAAACAATTTTTCAGGAAATTAGGTTTCTAAAGTTCGGTAATTATTATTTCTTATTCCAGTTATGATGAGAATTTTCTTACTTACCTTTTGTTTGATCCATTCTAAAGGCTAGGTTTCTGAAGGTTGTTTTTAATGGCAGGTCCACCGATGCCGATATGAAGGCGTCTGTCAAGGATCGCTTCTCGGTTCAACGCACTTTTTACTTTACATAAATGATTTTCCTAAGAGTATATGCCGATCTTTTGAGAATAATTATTCTGATGATTCAACGGTATATGGGTGCACCAGCAAAATGCTTGAAGAACAAAGGCTGACTGCTGATTTCTCCTACTAGCTCTAACTGTTCAGTGAAAAGAAATGGTTGGTCACATTCAGTGGTAGAAAAACCAAGCTAGTAACTTTCTGTCATCACCGGATAGATTCTGAATTTATGTCTATAAAGATGTAGTGATCTGGAAAGCACCCAAGAGGATGCTTCCCCGATTACTAGAATCTTCATTTTATAAATAAAATGTTAACAATTATCTTTCACACAAATCTACATAAAATATGCCTCTTACCTCTTATTCTGTAACCCTCTACCGCGAGTGGCTCTTGAGCCTTGTACAGTGTGAACATTACTGTAAAAATTTGTTAAACGTTAATATCTTCTTTATGTCATTATTTTCTCTTCGAGTAACATCTATTTTAGATATTGCTGTTGTTAAACATTTTCACGTGATGTGGTTTCTCTTAACCAAATAAAAGAAACCATCAAAGTTCTTTGTGATAGTGTAGCGCCAGGTTACCAGTTCTAAAGAAAGATGGTAAATATTAATAGAGATAATGTTAGCAATTAATAATTTTAGTTTTTTTCTGCCTAAAAGTGAACTGATCGCGACGACATGATTTTAAACGAACATAAGCCTGAAATAATTCATGCTGCAAATTGTTGCCTTATTCATTTAATTCTTGAGAAAACCTGAAGATAAATATCACATTTGCTCTTACTACTCGTCTCTAAAATCTACGATGTCCACGGGGTATGTAGGAAAGGACATTAGTTCCCAAAGACCCTGGATTGAAATTCAAACTCGACTTTGAACGCGGGGCTTTTTCTTTTCTCTGTCGTGCTGTATCGTATTTTCTGCGCGCGATATAGGCTACGTTGTATTGCGTGATTATGGCGACCTCATATCAACCCGAAGAAAAGTTTATAGAATCCGGCATTTCACTGTAGGATCCATCTGATATGAAGTTAATTAGAGACCATTGTTAGCACACGGCACAGTGCAGGCTGCGAGAAGCGAAAATGATGTTACATATTTCCGTTAAAAGCTGAGGTAGAAAAGAAAGGAAAAAAAGAAAGAAGAGGTAGAAAGATATTAAAAAAAAATCAAGCAAAAAGAATCATGTGAATCCAAAGTATGAACAAAAAAAATTAATAAAAAATGGACGTAGATAATCTAAACAAAGAAACAAAGGTGCATAAAATTGACAAAACTCATAAAAACAGAAATTAAATTTCATTGTAGAAAAAAAAAGCATAATGATTAAGTTTCAGGACTTTTAAAACTAAGTACAAAAAAAAGTAATAATATACATTAGCTGGAGGCAAAGATAGAGAAAAATCGTTTAATGAAGAAAGAGGCGAAAATAGCTGTGGGAAGACGAAGGAATAAGAAGATAAATGAATGACGTCGAAAAAAAAATAAACAAAAAGGAAAACGAGAAAGTTATAAAAGCAAAATGAAAGAGATAGAATAGACAAGCTGTAAAAACAAAGCCGTGAAAAAGAAAGAAAAAAATAATGGAGAAAATAGAAATAGAAAATAATGGCGGCTAAAGGAAGATAGGATAAGGAAGAAAAATAAAGAAAAAAAAATAACGAATATTATCGACTGTGTTGAAACGCGTAGAAGGACTAGAAAGCGAATGAAAAATGCGGGAAGAAGAACGAATAGAAAAGAGAAAATATTAAATAGGAAAGAACAGTGAGTAAAAATCGCGCGTGACTGACGGAACTGAAAGAGAAGCACGACGAGATGTAAGTGTGAGAAGACGAGAGTAAAGGGTAGAAGGCGGAGGAGAAATATCGAAAGAAGGACACGAGCAAGAAAGAGCGGGAAAATAGCAAAGTCACTTATATCACTCATATCTAGAAAAGAGAACAGCAGTAGAGGATAAAGGCGTTAGAAGGAGGAAAATAGTGTAGAAGTGGAAAAAAAAAATAAAAGCAAACATTAAGGCCGTGTGAAGCCTAATGAAGAATGAAAATGAAATATACAGGAATTAAGTGACAAAAATAGAATGAAGAAAAAAAAGAAAATACTGAAAGAGAAAAGAATAAAAACAAAAAACAAAATTAGTTAAAAGAAAAGAAAATCATATAATGACATTCTAAGCAGAAGGTAACGACGGAGAAATACAAAGTTTAAACTGATGCAAATACTATGTGCTGAACAACAAAAACTAATTACACGATACACATTCCGAGTAGGTCCACATACATGCTAATTTGTTTAGTAAAATAACAACGGGTTGGGTAGCGTTTATCTGTGCATAAAGTAAAAATCGGTGCGCGGGTTTCAAATCCGGGTCCAGCCTGTTGCGTTCTTTTTTTTCCACAAATACACTTGGGAAAGCTCGTAATCAACCTATATTCCTAACAGTACTAGCCAATGAATAGAAAGTAGATTCTTCTCTCCATACTTGTCTTTTATAGCCCCCTCTTGCTGGGGGTCGTTTGGTCACTGCGCCCACGTTGTATCATCTCTCCTTTTCTCTGGTCTTCTCCCGGCTAGTGATCGCTATTCGGTTTGGACAGAGATGAAAAGGTAATTTAAATCTTAACAATTTTATTAAACGCGGCGACGTGTACATTTCTAACTAGCCGGGGGGTCGTTCTCTCACCCCACGCGAAAATATCACGTCTACATTATTTGACAGTTTAGACTCAACTCAGGGAAAAAAACTTTCTATATCTCTATTCTTCCCACGCTCGTTCAGCCAATCAAAATCGACTTCCTTTGTTTTGTCTTTTGTCTGATCTTAAAGGTCAAACTCGGAAATTCCGGACAGAGATACATCTCTCTAAAAAGTAACAGTCTGCTAAACTATTATATAACACTTGGGTAGCAATCAGAATCTCAGGTATTTTACACTGATTCATCCATAACTGTGGACAAGCGTCATCTTACAGCTAAATCAACGGCCGACTTTCTTGGCCAGGTAGTGATATGCGATGTTCTGAGAAGAGAAGACTGACTCTTTAAAATGACATGGGACGGAAAAGCACTGAGGGTGTACTGAACACCGTATATGTCTTTGATCAGTCTTGATCAAGATGTTTTAGTTTGAGACGAGTGTGGGCTGGGAGCTGTGATTTATGACGTTTCCTAATTAAGCTAACTAAGCTCTATAAAAATAATGTTTTGCCAGCTAGCATTGCTAACTATGGTGAGCTAGACGAGGAGGTGCCCCCAATCTTTCCCTCAGGGCAATCGTTCCGTCCCGCTGTTGGACAAGAATTATTCTTTCAATCGTAATTGCTCGTCCTTTATTTTTTAGGTAAGGGAATAACATTTCGAACATGGTACCTTTAATTTCAAGAAGCCATCTATAAATATCTCGCAAGAAATCGTATTTAATTACTAATTGGTGCAAGTCGCAAACCTAAACGCAGAAGAAAGTTATTTGAGTCGAAACGTCATTCAAACTAATTAATAAACATATTTCTATTTTTTATTTTTTTGCAAATTCGGGTTTTTCTTGAGATATTCTTTTCTTCATTACTTTACTGATTAGTGAAACTTGACTGGTAAGTATATTTTAGCTCAAAAATCCGTTTCGTATACTTGGAGAACAACTCGTACACACATAAACGTTTGTATATCATAAAAATAGTTTTAAATAATTTATGAATGTGATTTTACACGGATTAATCAACAAGTGTAATAAATACCAAATTTATTTAAATTATTTCAGTCGGACTAATATCATCATCTCTGTGACTGTTATCACAACGTTCCAACAATTGTACCCGAGAGTCCTGGGTATGACGATAAAATACTCACTCATTCAGTGGTAATTGTTCTAACGAGACAAGCTTGCTGACCATTACACCAAGTCGAAGTGCCTGATGGCGATTTTCTGAGTGTAGATTAGATGTGGTACAAGGCCGAATGTATGGAGCATGAATGCGGTTCGAATTCACTACACAGTCATAATTCATCTAGCAAGACAAGCTTGCTAAGCATTACGCTGCGTGGAAGTGTCCAAGCGATTTCCTAAGCGTAGCTTTCGTGTGGTACAAAGCCGAAAGTGTTGAGCGCCCAGTAAGGATCAAACTCAGTACTCAGTCGTAATTGATCTAACGAGACAACCATTAGACAAGAAGTACCCACCGAAACGTTGTTTATATAACACAAATGAGAGCAGAACACGTCACAGATATTTCATTTTGCGCCGAAAACAGTGGCTTGTGCAGTATTTCCTATATATGTTCCATGTCCTTTCAGAAAATGAGCGATTACATATCTCCACGACGTCTTATCCGTTTTAGCTCTTACTATCATTTACCTTTTTATTTCTTGTTCTACTATCGATTTACACAAGCTTGTGAGGTAGTTTGTTAATTACTTCCCTCATTATCTCTTTTGCCTTCAATATGTCCTGTGCGTGTCAATTTCTTTAAGATCTATTTAAAATATGAATTTCAATGGTCTCTTATGAATTTCAATGGTCGCTTTTTTATTCTAAATAGAATTGTAATTTTATATTCTATTTTCTTTAAAAACTGCATCGTTATTCACATTTTTTCATCGATTGTACATCCTTCAGTTGTTTCAAATCTTCTTTTCATCTCTGAGGGAATTGGTCGCTATTCACTGCCATATAGAATCACATAGTGATTTTCCAAGCGTAGCTTAGATGTGTCACATTAGAAGGTTATTTCAATATGGTGATTTTCTTAACGGTTAAGGACTGCCGGATACTCAGGGTATTGTGAGCAGGTGCATTGTTGTGATGATCGAACTCACTACTCAGTCGTAATTGTTCTAGCTCGCTTACCACTACACCGCCTCGAGGTGCCCGGATTTATATTACATAATAGTTCAGCACTCCTTTGTACGTTTCTAAGAAAATTTCCTTTTCTGTTAATAGTTTGTTTATCTTTTGGAAGATGACTTTTGATATTCAAATGAGTTTTCGGATTTCACTGTTATATTTTGGATCCTCTGATAAAACATCTTCCATATATTTTAACTTCTGTATTTGTTTAATTTTGACAATTCTTATCGACCGTTAGCATCTTAGGCTTTTTAGTCTTGCTGACAACCATGCATTCTGTCTACTACGGGATGAGTAGTCCTTTCTTCTCGCTTTCCTTTCATCACTTGTCTATGTTTCTCTACAGTTTTGTTTCTGTAACTGACATCAATACAGCGTTGAAATCGTCGTATTTCATTGTTTAGGATTGTGTCAACCGATAATAAATGATGGCAGGGACTCTCTTAGGATAACTTCGCTGTAGAAGCTGAATTAATTACTCCTTGAATAAAACATACTTGTCCTATGCCCCTTTATTTGGGTGTGGTTGCCCAATAAATTTTCCATCCAGATGCAGTCTGTTTGCTCCCAGTATACGAAGTCTATCTAAAAAGTAACGAGACTTATGTCACAAACAATTACTTGTAGAACTATTGGCACCTGCGAATCTAGCAAGGCATCCACTTATGTCAACACACCGCTGTGAGCATCAATATATGATGGGTTAAATAGCGTCGTATATATTTCCAAACAAATTACATGGCTAACCCTTCAAAGTAACCTCCTTCGAATCTAATGCACTTTCCCATCCTTCTCTGCCAGGCATCTATACACTGCTGGACGGTTTCTTCTTGAATATCCCTCAGTTCCGTCGTTCCGTCACTCTTGATCGCATTCACGCCTTCAAAACGGATCCCTCAAATGATGCTCTTGAACTTGGGGAAAAGAAGTCACACAGAGCAAGATCAGCTGAATCAGGAGATTGTTCCAAAACGGTGATTTTCTTAACGGCTAAGGAGTGTCGAATGCTCAGGATATTGGGAGCAGGTGCATTGTTGTAGTGAAGCAGCTACAATTTGTCTTGTCACAACTCTCGTCTCTTCTCGTGCACTGATCTAAGCAAACACCACAGGATTTTTCTGTAGAATTGTTGATTGATCATCTGGCTGTGTGACAATAAATCACTATGGATGATACCTCTCACATCGAAGAATGGATGCCCGTTGCTTTTCAAACAGACCTCGTAAATTCGGTATTATTCTAATATCTTTCCCTTATAAACCAGTTCAAATAGATCTTCGTCTTATAAAATGCTTTTGCATAATCTATAAAACATGAGTGTACGTCTTTCTGCCTTTGTGCCGCTCTCCTCGATATAATTCTGCGTAATAATGTAGCATCTCTTGTTCCAGTATGCTGTTGTAAATTTAATAAATATAGATGCCTCTTTCCAGGGGAGTCTCGCTCTTGACTTTTAAATAATCTGGTGAGAAGACTCCCCCTTGTCTTACTGAGTATGCATATAACAATTTCTCCATACGTACTGATTCTCTACACACCATGATGCCAAGGGTTAGGACAAGTGTGCCGTGGAAGAATAAATTTTCGAAAATGTCACTTTCCCTGCTTACGTTGCATACACAAACAACATCTCTCAAATGAAGTCGGAACCTGCTCTAGATGATGGAAACTATATATACGACGCTATTTAACCATATCATGTGACACTCATGCGGCGCTACTGATGCGCACAGCGGTATGTTGCCATAAGTGGATGCCTTGCTAGATTCGCAGGTGCGAACAGTTCAACAAGTAAGCGATTCTGAGTGAGAAACTCATGGGGGACACATTTGCATTTAGCTGTGCTGTTGATGCCTTAAGATCTGGCAAAAATACACTTGAAATGTGTCAATCTATTAATGCGTTTGTACAACGTCGCCGTCCAGAAGCTGATCTTTTTTTTAACTACTATTTCCAACATCAAATCAACACCGATGTGACATTTGCAAACTGTGTAGGAATTAATTAAAATGAGTCTGGAAGGTCTACAATCTGACATACCTAAAAAAAAAAGCTCTAATTGAACAAATGGCTTGAGTTCGTGTATCCCTGATAATAAAAAAAAATACGGGATTCTATTTCCAGACTGAGCCCCACTTATTAGGCTGCACATCTTCCCGCGGGATTTTTGTTTGTTTGTTTGTTTTTTATCTTTTTCGGTCGCTGATATCATTATTTTCTGCTCCAGGTCATTAACGTCAAATTTTCCGTTTCTCTATCTTAAGCAGAACATCCTAATCAACATCATTATAATATTCGTATCACTACTTATTTCTGATATCATTTTTCAATATTTCTTTTCCTTACTCATCCTTCTTAACAAATTTCTCCTTATCTCCAGGAATTATTGGAATTATTTTTTTTATCTAATGAAATACACGACTTCTGACAGACGTAATAACTGTACTTCTTCTTCTTCTTCTTCTTCTTCTTCTTCTTCTACTTATTATTATTATTATTATTATTATTTACTGAAAATTAAAATTCCATCATCTTGAAAGATCGAGTCACGCATTCTAATTATAAAGACGAGGGGTTACTGAAACATTCTCAGAACAAACCATTACCAAACAATTGACCAAATGATCAACATTAGATTTGGGGACCGATAGGCACTTTTTGTTCAGGGAAATAACTCTACAAGACCATTTCGTTTTGCACATGATCTTATAATGAAGGTATACTTTGTTAAATGCTTACTAGTTTTAAAATATGTGCAGAAGTTTATATATTTCTAATTCTTACATTAGCATCCTGCTTATCAAAAAAAAGGTATTATTTTCACTTTTCGCTTTCGGAAGATTGTTATTGCAAATACCGAAAATAAAGAGCTTTTGTTTGTTTTGTTTTATCGCATATCAACCTCAATGGGTTATTTAATGGCAACAAGATTTTTATCGCCGGTAATAATTTAAAAATATATATATTACTGTTATTACTGATTTTTTTTTTTTTCCGAAAAATTGTTGCTGGTAATATTTTTCCAAAAATATATTCTTGGCATTAAAACCTATTTTTACACTTTCATAATGTTTTGACCCCAGTTTGGAGATTAACTATTTTTGCATAGCTGGCACCATAAAAGCTGCTACCACTCCTGGTCAAGGTAGAGCTTGGAACAACAGCAATTAAAAGGTGGTTCCGCGATCCTCAGCACCTCCTGATTAAATGCCTTGCTGCCGGATTTAGTTTGTCGTCATACCCAGTGCACTTCATTTGTTGGTATCTTACCCCTCTGCAGAGGTTCATTCGGCGTAGTCTGAAGCCCCAACCGACATAACGACAGAATAAAACTAAAATTGTCTATCCAAGTTCAAATTTCAACCTATCCGGCTGCGTTAAATCTTGCCCGTGCCCTTGTAAACGGTCTGAATCCATCTCTTCTCTCCTAGGTATGGGTTAAATTGTTAGGTAGAATGGGTTCTCTAGCCATTTGTTGCAGCCAGCGTAGGAGAAAGCAGCGTGAGGCCAGTCCATCGACTTATATGGAACCATTCAGAATGCACTGAACGGGCAGACAGTGCTGCGTTTCGTTGAAATTTTCAAAAATTCTTTCGCTTAAAACAATATGTTTCTCAAGTCTGCTGACGGTTATCGCTTTTTTTCAGTACTTATGAGGAAATTCCTAACCTTTGATTCGAAGTAGAATGGCGCACCAGCATCTTGATTATATCATTATTTTCACTTCGAGTTACATAAGCTATCAATTTAAGTTGTTTGTAGTTGAATGTCCTCAGTTGATCCGGTTTCTATTACCTGCTACAGAACTTTAAATTAATCAGTTAACCTGATAAGAAAAGAAAGGATTAGTGAATGAACATAATTAAATATAAACATTGTTTGTACAATGTACATTATACTGCACCAACACGGCATATTTTTTTTAAATTTCAGATGCAAACGGTGCAGACTAAACCTCGACAAATCAGCTTCAATTTTGGTATCGAGTCTTAGATATTTATAATGAACAATCTATGAAGAGTGCAGCTTTGGGGACAACATCACTGCTTCCCTACCTATGTCATTATCATTAGAAAATATTCTATTTCTTTGATTGGTTGTTCTTTACGACTTATCAACTTTTGCAGAAAATGTTTTTAGAATTTATTTGGGAATAGTAATGATTTACTGATATAAATCTTACTAATTAACCCATAGCTTGAAGGAGTAGAGATGGGTTCATACCTTTCCCAAGGGTATTTGAGTGTAAAGGAATATAAGTACCCGACTGTAATTGGAACTCGTTTCCGCGATGAACAATTCCGTACCCCCAAGGGAAAAACACCTGTTATTCTCAAGCGTTCACCTATCTAGGGAGTGATCAAGCTCGGCGTTGCTTAACTTCAGAGATCCGGTGTTTTTTTTTTTCCGTGGTATAGCCGTAAACCTCAATCCAGCCGAACTTCTGTCATACATAGCAAAATTGAACCGGATTGCAGGAAGTTATATAAATGCGCAAAAGAAGGTAGAGTCCTTCGTCTCTATGCGTGAAGTTCGAACTTTCGACGACAATTTCCGAAAAAAACTATAATACTCTCAATCTTTCTTTGATGGTATCCAGAAGTGGTTAAGCAATTAAGTTGTCTTCATACACGCGTTTTGATATTTATTATTACTAGTTTAATATAATCAAGTTCAATCAAACGCTTTTCGACACTATCTTAAGAATGGAAAAAACCAGTGTTATATCCATATACAAATCGACAACAGTAGAAGTTGATATAGCCTTAGGCTAAACTAATCCTAACATTGGGCACCTCGAGTTGGTGTAATAGTTAGCAAGCTTATCTCGCTAGAACAATTGCAACTGAATAATGAGTTCGATCCTAGTTGGGTGCCCCATACTTTTGACCTTGTGCGACATCTGAACTAC
>CAHIKZ030002512.1:1787500-1827500 GCA_903632075.3 Acanthosepion pharaonis
TTTTCGCTAGTGTTTACGAACTTTTGGGACAACCTAATACCTATTAAGGTTATAATATGTGTTTTCAGTTTGTAGTCTAGATGGATTCATTTAGTTTCTTTTTATTTGTAGTTATGTTTTTATTACATTTGTAATTAATTATCCAACATTGTGATACGAGAAGATCTGCCAAGAGGTATAAAATGTTGTAATAATCTGGACATAAATTTATTATGATCAGGCTATTAAAGCACTTTCCATACATTTTCTTTTATAGTAAATTGTTTTGTCTTTTAATTAGGTAACTTTTATTAAATCAGATTTATAGTCAGACTCATTACCGAACTGAATGTGTTGTTTTGTAAAAGATCCCTATTGCGTTCATATAATATTTTATTTAAATTACTTGAGGTTTCGCCATTGTATTCCGTGTGAAAACCATTACAGGTGATAGAGTAAATCCCTCCTTCAAGTTTTTGATTATTATCTTCTTTGCATTAATTAAGCCGCTTATTGCTTTAGAAGATGTAACATTGGGTTTGTTAGAAATGTCTGTTTTCCTATTTTGAAATATTTTACGAAATGTTTGCTTCGAATTGAATATGAAATAATATTGGTTATATGAGGACCTTAAAGATATTTACAGTGAATTCCTCCTTTCATGTAAATATTGATAGCTACAAATTCTGACGGCTCTTAAATAGTATCCCATGATTATTCCGGATGTTATTTTGTTGTTATGGCGAGAATAGGAATTAATGAGATCATTTATATTAGTTAAGTTGCGATTGACACTTGAATATCACATGTAACTCAAAGAGAAAATAATGATAATCAAGATTTTAAAATTGCGCATTATTTTAATGTTTGAAGCTCCCATCAATAATGGAAAGAGCTATATCAGCTGGTAGACTTAAGGAAATTATTTACCTACAAAGGTAAATTGGTTTTGCGTGGATACATTAAAAAGTGTCACCAATATATCAGAAATAGATGTTCATCTCTTTAAACGTTATTTCTAGGGGATACTCATGTTTGAGTAGACGTACCGTATGTTTATTAAACAGTGTCTTTAATTATTTATTTTCGTCTACCGGGCTGAATATTTGGTCAGGAAGAATCTTGCCGATTAAGTAAAGACTGGACAGTGCTTTTAAGCGAAATCATTCTCGGCACAATTTCCTCGAAATGATCATATCTGCTCAGTTTCGTTTACAAACGTAAACAGAGTAATTTTCTAAGGAAGTAATTTATTAATCTGACATATTTTTTAATCATTTTAAATGTTATTTTTAGGGATTACTCATATTTGAGTTAACGCTCCGTTTTTTTATTAAACAGTATATTTATTTATTTTCGTCTACTGACCTGAATACTCGAGAAATACACAACATGCTCGTAGAAAATAAAACTATAATAGCTTCCTTCAATCGTAAAACTGGGTTAAAAATTTAAAAAAAAAATACAATGAATAACATCAGCTGTGAATACGGCCATAATGTTTTGACCGTGTTTTGAAAATTAAAAAAAAGTGCACATATATATATATTGAGTTGAAATAACAAAAAAAAATTAAATAAAAGTGATCTTTGATAAAATAATAGAATACAAATAAGCGCACGGATATATATATATATATATATATATATATATATATATATATATATATATATATATATATATATATATAATTCGAACTTTTTTTACACATTTTAAGTCCTGAAATTGGAAAAATTATACGTGTACACGCATACAAAAAAGATTAATCACAGTTATCATTAACGAAACTTATAAGAAAGTGTAATTCCTGCATATATACTAAGTTATATGCCATTATCAAAGATGCTATTCTTAATTTTTTTTTTTTTAACGAATCGATAAAAGTTAAAATAAAATCATCCTCGATAATGATTACAAGTATAGCCGAAAGCGCTCGGATTTACAGAACATTTGGACAATTTCTACATAATTTATCCCCAGAAAAGAAAAAAATAATAATGTAAAAAATTAATTAAAAACTTAAACACAATAACTTGTCAGGCGATTTTAATGAAACTTGTATAAAAAAGGGCCTGATGCCCAAATAGACAATTATATATCACTTGAAAGTGATGTTTATATACATCTTGCGTTGTTTTTGTTAATCAATATTTGTTGATTTTTATAATAAGTAAATGGACAGGTTTTTTAAAAGTAGAATATAAATAAAATTGATAATAAACAATAATAAATTTGAACTTGACGATTGCTACATGCGTAAAAGTCAAAGTTCATCAGACGGTGTGGGTAAATTTCTGTTTATTCTCAATATTGTGTAGATAGATAGATAGATAGATAGATAGATAGATAGATAGATAGATTGTTAGCATAGAAATTAGGATTGCATATATTTCAACTGTAAAATGATGAGAGATTGCCACCAATATATTACTTCACTTAAATTCATAAAGTTTTAAGTAGCACAGAGGAAAGTTCATCAGAACAATTATCACGAAAGGATTTATAGATAAGCCACAGGCGGTGGGAATTTACTGAAGACGTGATGCCAAGTCTGGACAAATGACATAACAGATTCTTCTTTTATTAATAATCTCTAAATATATAGTAGGAGACCCAGACCACATGTAGCAGAAATAGTCAAAGAAAGCACAAATGGTAGACTTATATATTTGTAAGATATATTTGGGCGAGAAAAATGTCTAGGATGACAAAGTGAACAAACTTTCCTAGACGCAGATATATAGGATGGGATAAAGAACAAATAGGAAGCGTTTATATATCATATATGTGGCGCTTTTATTAAAGCTTCGTCAAAGAATTATATTTAATTCTTTAATATAAGCCTTATTAAAAGCGAGACGTGTTAGAATTATAAACATGTCCTCTTTGTTAGTTATCTTATCATTCTGTCGGAATCCTATCCGTATTTTATCAATAATTACGCCGAATTCCCATATATAAATATGTTCTTAATTGTTTTTTTTTTTTTTATCTCCACTTACTTTTTATACCAGTAGATTTTCGATTTGGATACATTAAAACGGACAGGTTATAATTAGTGCCTGACAAATGGTACGTGAATGAAACTCGGAGCTGTATCGAACGGTGAGGTACAAATGTATATTTATTCTTAGCATAAATTGTAGTTCTGAATTTTACATCGAACATAGTTTTATTATTGCCACCAGCTCCCCCCATATATATATATGAATGTATATATATAGAGAGAGATGTTTATACATATATATATATATATATATATATATATATATATATATATATATATATATATATATATATATATATATATATATACATATATATATATATATATATATATATATATATATATATATATATAGAAATGTTATATATATATATATATATATATATATATATACACACACACACACACATACATATATATATATATATATATATATATATATATATATATATATATATAATGTATAAATATATATAGAGAGAGAATGAGAGATGTTTATATACAGAGTTTGGTCGTATAGAATACTGGAAATATTTTTTCCTCTCTGAGCAAGTCGAATCCTTGCGACATAGCTATTTTTTTTTTACAGAAAGGCAAAACCACGATTTACCTTATTTTTTTTTTTCATCTCGTTCGTTTTATTTGAGTTGAAGAGCTCCTTTTTTCTGACCTGTCATGTAATATCTTCTTTTTTTTATATTGGGAGAAAAAAAAAATGCGCAAATCTTATGTTGTTCCAAGTTTGTGACCGAATCCTGTTGTGAATTTAAAAAAAAAATTACTCCCACATACACATAAGCCCATACACACAAACACATACACACATACACACATATATATATACTTATATATATATATATATATATATATATATATATGGAGGGGTAAAGAATAGAATGTTGACAAGAACTATACCTTCAATTCTGCGTCATTCAAACAGATGAGATCGATTTTTTTTACTTTCTTTTTTTATTTAAAAAATGTTCGTACTTTTCTTTCTTTTACTTGTTAGGGAAGATCTGATTATAAGTAATTTTGTTATTTGTATTATTGTAAATACGAACTTTTGAACTTGTACGGCGGGTAGGAGATTTTATAAGCATGCTGTATTGAAGGTAGGTGTACAGAAAAAAATGCAATCGTTAAAATATATTTACTCGACGTTCATCTATGCGTCTGCTTTTTTTTCCATTTTCCCATCCAACTTTAGTGACTGTATATAACTTATAAGCAATGTATCAAAATTCTAGTTGTTGATGTAATCCACAATATCAGTGTAAATGTCTGTCACCCCACGAGGATAACGACGATGTTATAACTATGGGACCCTACACGAATAGGAAAGAAAATATTTTAAAAAAATAATCAAGAGAACATTGAAATACACGCTAGTTAGATACATGAAGAGATAAGGAACGATGGGGTTTCAACACCTCGTTCCATATCGGCCTGTATCTTAAAGACAAAGAAATTCGAGTACATTAAAATTATTTCAGCTAAAAAAAGCAAACAAATGTTAAGATATAAAAGAAGGCAAAAAATGCATCCATATATCTCTTCTCATTATTATAAATTTATCTCCCATTTCTCTTCGAAAAGGAGAGTAAGTTGATCTTTAGATAAAGACAGGGTCGTGCAAGGAGGATTGCAAAAGATTAGAGTAATAATGTGAAGATACAAACAAAATGGTTAGAGACATAATATATTGGATAATCTTAGTTCTTACTGGCGATGGTTTTTACACTAGTCGAAATTGGCACCCACTGAATATAAAACCCGGCATGACAAAGTGGGCCAATATCTACACTGGAAAATCTGCAACTTCTACGTGAAGGAAACTGAAAGAAACTGGTATGAACACCACCCAGACCCGGTTACGGAGACAGGACCTGTTACAATTTTATGGGACTACATAATACACACTGACAGAACAATCAAAGCCAACGGCCCAGATATTGTTATTAAAGACCACAAACAAAAACGGCGCCTCCTTATTGATATGGCAGTCCCTGCAGACTGCAATGTATCTTTGAAGATATTCAAAAAGCTGTCAAAATACAAGGACCTTGAAATAGAAATCTCGAAAATGTGGCATATGGGAACATCAAGAATCCCTGTTATAGTTGGAGCCCTAGAACTGGTTGGAAAAGATTGCAGCAGACTAATTGAAGGGATTCCTGGAAGTCCATGCCTCAAGGAGATACAAAAAATTCTTCTGACAAGTACAACCCACACTTTACGAAGGGCTTTATCTATGTAATTCAGTAGAAAGTGTCATGATGCCATTTCTAACCTTAGGTCCCTGGGCGGGACTCGGAAAGAAATGTGTAAACGCCAGAAATAAAAGAAAATAAATGCTTGTTAACTAGAAATTATCAAGCGCACATACTAAAATATTGTGTGAACCCAAAATGCAGATTCTGTGATAAATATCCAGAAAGAATTGATCGTCTTTTATCAGGTTTCACGGTATTAGCACCCGCTGAGTATGAAACCCGGCACGAAATAGTGGGTCAATACCTGCACTGGAAAATCTGCATCTTCTACGGGAAGGAAAGTGAAAGTAATTGGTATGAACACCACCCAGACTCGGTTACAGATATAGGACCTGTTAGAATTTCATAGGACTACACAATGCTCACAGAGAGAACAATCAAAGCTAACCGCCCAGACATTGTTATTAGAGACCGTAAATAAAAAAATTGCCTCCTTATGGTAGTCCCTTCAATGTATATTTGAAGATCTTCAAAAGGTTATCAAATTACAATGACCTTGAAATCGATATCTCAAAAATTTGGTACATGGGAACATCAACAATTCCTGTTGTATTTGGAGCACTCGGAATGATTGGAAAAATTTCTATTAGACTCATTGAATGGATTTCTGGAAGTCCATGCCTCCAAAGAGATATAAGAAATTGTTCTCACGAGTACAGCCCATACCTTACGAAGGACTTTAGACTTTATTTATGTAAAATATTTTTTTCTAATTGGCCAGTGGAAAATGTCATGATGCCATTTCTGACTTTAGGTCTCTGGGTGGAGCACGGAAAGAAATATGTACACACCAGAAATCGAAAGAAATAATAATAATAATGAGTGAGATTTTCAGCGAGAAAAGTAATGATACAACCATAACACCGAGAAAAACATTGAGTCAAATTTTGTGGCATTTACCAAGAGAAAGAGATAAGAAACTGGAGCAAAACAAACCAAACACACTGAAGATGAAATAGAAAAAAAAGTTTTAATCACGAACCTATCATGTTTTGGTGCGAGAGTAGAGCAAAAGGAAGAAAAGAAAATAGACAACTGTAACCCACTGGAATTTTTAACTCGAAAGATTTTGGAAGTTTTGAAGTAGGTCGCAGTTATACCAGCTGTAATTGGTACAATTGGTACGGTAACTGACAGAACGGAGACATAGCTAAAGAAAAATGGCATTGGTTAGCCAGTGGAACTGTTGCAAAAAAGAAGCCTCTTAGAAAGGGCTAAAATAATTCAGAAAGTGATGAGAACGTAGTGTCAGAGGAAAATTACATGGTACTGAAGGCTAAACTTTCTGACCTGATATCCATGTATTAAATACCAGATATTAAGAACTTATGTGAGGAAATAATATTAGGTTGGTGCAAAAATAATGACGTAATAATGTCGTTTTTTGACGTATTTTTAACGTCAAAAACGACATTATTACGTCATTATTTTTGCACCAACCTAATAATAATAAATATAAAAATAATAATAATAATAATAATAATAATAATAATAATCCCTGTTGTAGTTGGAGCCCTAGGACTGATTGGAAAAGATTGCAGTAAACTAATTGAAGGGATTCCTGGAAGTGCATGCCTCAAGGAGATACAAAAAATTGTTCTGACAAGTACAGCCCACACTTTACGGAGTGCTTTATCTATGTGTGACGGTTACACACCTGGCCCAGGGTCGAATCCCTTGGTTACGGCGCCAACTGTGACGTCGTTCCTCCTGGTCGCTCCTCCTGTTTCCAAGCGTGCCGCTCCAACCCCTTGGTTAGATGATCACCAGCCTCGCCTTTCCCAACTCGCTTCCAATACCTGGTCACTAAAGCAACTGTACTGATCTCCGGTCTGTCTACCCACGCTGTGTTTAGATCTTAGACAGACGGGACCAGCAGGGATTGGGGCCGATACAAGTTGAGTCCGACGGGGGTGGCAAAACACAAATAAAAGAGAAAAAAAAAAAACTCACGAGACAAAAAGATTGCTGATAAAAAAAAAAAAAAAGGGTAACAACCTTTTATATCTAATGTCCGTTACATAAAAGCAAAATTGTTCTCATTTCCCGACCCGCTCTGTGGACTATGGCACCAAGCTTCTATCACACAACCTAAAGATTTCGAATTGCCTACTCTTTAGAATTATGTATGGCGGAGTGTGGTCTAGTTCGACACTGGGGCTAATTTCTGTCAATCATTCGCAGTTGATTCTTCTCTTCGACTTGAGTTGTATTTCTTCTTCTTCGTCGACTTAGATAGAACTTCTCTTGTCTTCGACTTGGGCTGGATCTTCTCTGCGGCTTTCGAGTAATCTTCTTCTTTGTCCACTTGGGCTGGAAGTTCTCTTGTCTTCGACTTGGGTGGAAGGATTTCTTGTTTCGACTTGGGTGGAAGGATTTCTTGCCTCAACTCAGCCGCTACTCTCTGTCGTCCGAGGTGATCTCTTCTCGCTGCCGTCCGGGGCTGAACTCTGTCGTAACTCTGCCACAACTCTTGGCGTCCTTCGAGCAATCTCCTTCTTCGTCTGCTTGGGCTGGAAGTTCTCTTGTCTTCGACTTGGGTGGAAGGATTTCTTGTCTGAGGATTCTCTTGCCCGCAAAGGGGCGAGTGAATCGGGCCTGATGCCCGCGTTCAGGCTCTATCCCTGCCCGCGGTCCAGCTGCAACTCTGCCGAAACTCTCAACTCAACTGATTTCTGTCGACTGGGGTCCTGCTTTTATTGACGCCGCAGCAAACCGGGGTGGGTCTGTTGGCGTCAGGGGTTTCTCGATAATTTCAATAGCCGCATTAATTCTGTTTCCCCATTATCGCTATTGTTTTCACCCCTACTTCCTCACAGCGCCTTTGGTGGGGAGGCGTACCCATCTCTCCCGGTTTCTCGTATGTCAGGTGACCGTTTTTTGACCAATGGTTCCTGATCGAGCATTCTTCCTCTTCTTTCCGCATATCACGTGACCGCCCTCGGCCAATGAGATTGTGGTTGGGCGCCTCCATCTCAAATCAGGCGTGGCTTACATCGTTCTTGTTTTAAAAAACAAAATCTAATTTTGCCCTTTTTGCACGTACGAAAATGACAATCTTGGCTTTTTTCTCACCTGGGCTCTGTCAAAACAGCCTGCCGCTAATTAGATGTGACTTCAGGAAAGAATATTGGCGCCATCTGTGAACTGAGACAATCATTTTTTCACCTCTTGTTTTTGTCAGACCCGACAGTCAGAAAATCTTAATTATCTACATTGAAAATGTCCCCACTTTATTATCGTGGGTTTCCAATTCTTAATAGGTCAGAATCTGTATACCGTTCCACCGGTCACTCCCCTCAACCCAAAAGACACTTTTTCTCTGATTAACAAAATTTCGTTTCTATTGTTCTAAAAAGAAATTCCCTTTCTCAATTTGACAATGAGTCTTTCCACAAAAAAAGTAGGCTAGGTGCTTTGACCGATATTCTTATCAATTCAATACACTGTCATCAAGCCTGGTTCTTTTTCTCCCTCTAAAGGATTTTTCATTTCAAATAACAATTCTCTATTGTCTTTTAAAATTCGGCTAACACGCAGGCCAAGATATCTATCTTCGCTTATGACCGGGTCATGCATCATCCATCTCTCTTTCCTTTTTTTTTTTCTTTCTTCCTCTTTTCTTTCCCCTTCCTTCTTCTTTCCTTAGGATCGTCTAAGTACAACTCTAGTGAATTATTTTCAACTCAATTATTTTCCGTTTAAAAAAAAATCAACAACCTGTTTAATAAACCGAGTAAAAAAAAAATTAAATCATATTTCTATGAATATTTCTAATAATGCAAGGTGCCACATATGTAATTTTTTTTTTTTTTTTTTTTTGTCAGTGGAAAGTGTCATGATGCCATTTCTAAACTTACGTCCCTGGGCGGGACCCGGAAAGAAATGTGTAAACGCCAGAAATCAAAGAAAATAAAAAAAAAACAATAATAATAATAACTTTAGAATACACAGAGGCAGAACAATCAAAGCTAATCACGCAGACATCGTGATCAAAGATAACAAAAAGAAAATATGTCTTCTTATTGATATGGCAGTCCTTACAGCCTGTAATGTATCTTCAAAAAACTACAAAAATCTTGTAGTTGTAATCTAAAAAATGTGGCACATGAGGACATTAATAATTCTAATTATAGTTGGAGCCATTGGATCGATTGCAAGATGTTTCGATAGACTCACTGAAGGGATTCCTGGTAAACCATTCCTTAAAGAAATACAAAAATTGTCCTCACAAGTACAGCTAACACATTAAGAAGAGTTTTATCTATGTAAAATGTGTGTGTGATCTTAGGTTTTTCTTTTTTACAAAAATGATCAATTTATGACCTTAGCTCTCTGATTGGGACCCGGAAGGAAATGTGTATACAAAAGAAATCAAAGGAACTAATAATAATAATAATAATAATAATAATTTCTTATTGATATGTCAGTTCCCATATACAGTAATGTATCTCTGAAGATCATAAAAAGAACAAAATAAATATCAAAATATAAGTATCTTGAAGTGGAAAACTAAAAGAACATGGCGCATGAAGACGTCAATATTTCCAGTTGCTGTTGAAAGCCTCGGCTTGATTGGAAACGCTTCCGATAGACGCATTAAATGGATACCTCGTAGACTGTGCCTTAACAAAATACAACACATTTTTCTCACAAGTATAGCACACATCTTACGAAGGGCTTCATCAATGAAACATGTGTGTGCTTTCAGCTTAAAAAATATTCAGTGAAAATGACATAATGCCATTTCTGACCTTCGGTCTCTGGTTGGGAACCAAAAGGAAATGAGCATACAGCAGAAATCAAAGGAAATAATAATAATTAATTTTTTCTTGTCGGTTTTTAACATGTATATGTTTGTCTTGTTTTGATAGATGTTTCGTATCAGTGATGAACATGTCAGTTGCATAGACTTAACCAGTTGGTGATGTCTCCTAGGAGCTGACGTTCTGTGTATATCTCTCCGCTCTTTGCATCTAGGCTTACCTGTACTGTTATGGTTAGCCAAAGGTACCATGAGAATGTAGACTTTCTATGTAGGTTACGGTAACCGAAAATGCAGCAATTTTAATTCGCCCCCAAAAAAAAAAAAAATAACTTGTGTATAGAGCAACCGGTCACAGAAAATGCAACAATTTTAATTCCTCCAGAAGAAAAGTTATCTGAGTATAAAGCAACCGGCTACTGAAAATGCAACAATTTTAATTCCTCAAAAGAAAATGTTATCTGTGTATGAGTATAAAGCAACCGGTCACAGAAAAAATTTTAATTCCTCAAAAAGAAAATGTTATTGTAACAAACCGGTCACAGAAAATTCAATTTTAATTCCTCCAGAAGAAAAGTTATCTGAGTATAAAGCAACCGGCTACTGAAAATGCAACAATTTTAATTCCTCAAAAGAAAATGTTATCTGTGTATAGAGCAACCGGTCACAGAAAATGCAACAATTTTAATTCCTCCAGAAGAAAAGTTATCTGAGTATAAAGCAACCGGCTACTGAAAATGCAACAATTTTAATTCCTCAAAAGAAAATGTTATCTGTGTATAGAGCAACCGGTCACAGAAAATGCAACAATTTTAATTCCTCCAGAAGAAAAGTTATCTGAGTATAATGCAACCGGTCACAGAAAATGCAACAATTTTAATTCCTCCAGAAAAACGTTATCTGAGTATAATGCAACAGGCTACTGAAAATGCAACAATTTTAATTCCTCCAGAAAAAAAGTTATCTGTGTATAGTGGAACGCTTCACTGAAATTGCAGCAATTTTAATTCCTCCAGAGAGTTATCAGTGTATACTGTAACCGGCCAGCGAAAATGCAGCAGTTTTAATTTCTTCAAAAAGAATACTTGTGCATAGTGCGACACCATATTTTTCCATAAAAAACTGATATTAAATCTCACACTGCTCTCGTGTATAATTGGTATATCAAAAACTGATTATAAAATTTTGTGAATCACCTAGATGCTTTTCCTTGAGCTTACTCAGTCTGCAGTGAAATGTGACTGAGAAAATATCTTGTGTGACTGACGCATTCACAGTGACCAAATATGTATATTCATCATGTTTGGCGCATTTTGTTTTCTCTTTTGTAAGAAAAATCGTATCGCCAACGTATTTCTGCCCCAGTTCCCAATATGTCTGAATATGGTGCTGAAACAATTATCATCTAAAAAAAAAATTCATAAAATCAAAAAATATTTTCTGGCTGCAATGGATTGATAAGTTGTAAAAATGAAGCAATCAGTCAAGTTATTTTCTGGCTTGCAATGGATTGATAAGTTGTAAAAATGAAGCAATCAGTCAAGTTATTTCTTCCAGCTAAAATTCTGAACTGAGATACATGTTTTAGAGTAATGACTCAAACTAATTGTCATGTGCCCTTACCTATAACTGCAGAATGAATATGTATACTACGCCTCTCAAGAGAGATGGTCGAATCGAGTCGAGCCGATAGTAGTTCACTCCAAACCAGACTGACAGTCATACTAACACCTTCCACATCTTGTATTTTTTTTTCGTGTAATATACCTTCGTTATTTCTACTCTTGTGTTCGTGTTGTTCTTCCTTGGTCCTAACCTGGACCATAACACTAATATTGAAGAATTTACGTCTACTCCACTCCTGAGTGGATAATTTTAGGTGAGACAACAATTATTTCCAAATATATCTCTAAATGGTAAGTGTCTGATTTTGTTTTCTTTTTTTAATTCTCTGCTCATTTTGGGCACACCTGGTCTCAAGGGGTGTGTAAGAGTCTTTTTTTTTTCTTTTTTTCAATTATAATTATGTTACCTTTTTTTTGTGGTGAAAAAGAATCTCTTCCAACACGAAAATCTCAGAGCAGTTTCTTTGTTATTCTATTTAAAAATTTTTTTTTAAGAAGCGAGCAAATCTCAATAGGATAACTATGTGTTACTCGACAAGGCAGAGACTTCCATGAGCGCATGTCTCATGACTGCTTTTTTAGTTCTTTCAAGACAATTACAATAGGCCTGATAATCGTAGAGGCCATCATTGTTATTTAGATTCTTTACACGCGAACTATTTTCTTCTTCCTTCTATTTATTATTCCAGGCTTTATTCACGTATCTGTCGATCCAAGCAACGCTTAGAGAATTTCGAACTAAATCCTTTCATTTAAAATTCGCGGGTAGATTGTTCTCGTTATCCTGATCATGTCCAGGGATATCTCTTTTAAATCTTATTCAGTTATTAGTTGACGGATTTCGTCTATATCTACTCTGCCTGGCCCAGGGATTGAACTCAATTCACAAACTAAAGCTTGTAGGACAATCCTGAATATAAAATATGAAGCCTTGCACTGAATTTACCTGCTTCTGAGACTGCTCTTGCCGTAATGGCTTCAGCAGCAGGCCAATGGGAATTAAACAGATTAAATCGAAACGCTTTGATGAAGATGCCTCGTTGTTTTTGGCTTTCCAAATTTGATAATAACGTGAAAAATATTTCGTTGTTTCTTGTTTTCCAGCTTGTCGAAAATCCTTCTCTATAAATCCTGTCTTTAAGAACTCTGGTGAACCTTTTGAGCCCTCGAATAGTCGCTCTATTACCCACCGTTTTTTTTTTGTTCAAAACACTTGTGTTTAAATGATTAAAAAATCATGACATCTCGTCATCCTGAAAATTTAATGAGGTAGCCTATCAAAGGCGTTGGACTGATCTAATTTGATCAGTGCGACTTCACTGTCGATTTGCTTGATGATCAAGCGTACCATATGAAGGTTGTCCTGAATAGTCCTGCCCTTCACAGCACAAGTCTGTTCGGAGTCAATCAGACTAGAGAGGACAACCTGCAAACGGTTTGTTAAGACATTAGCCAAAATATTTAAACATGTATTTAGCATAGTTAAAGGGCAAAAGTTACCTAATCCATCCCCAACTTACTTGTCCTTGCGTAGCAACTTGATCACCCCTCTGTTGAAGCCTTGAAGTATAGACCCCTGCTTCATCCAGTTATTGTAAATCAGCGTCAACAAAGCAACAAAAACGGGCGACTGCCCCAAGTACACTTAGTAATGTAGACTAATCTAAACTCGGAGATTTGTTCAGGCCAATCTGCTTCAGGGCAGCCCAGATTTCCGATTCTGGGACCCTCGCATCTAGACATTTCAGCTGCCTCAAGACAGGGAAATGCTCGTCGTGAGTATGAGGATAATCTACACCCGGCATCATGGCCTCTGATCTAGAGATTGGTATCTTGGTAAGTAGCTTGGTACCACCTTCTAATTACGGGTGTTTCCAGGGTGATAGCAACTATCAGGGTATCAGCTTGGGCAAATAATGTATCCTCCAAACAGTACATTTTTACAATAAAATGACCAATAATATATTTTCTTTTTAGAAAAATGACAATCAATACCACAATAAAAAATATAGAAATACATTTTTATAGTAAAATTACCAACAATACATTTTATGATCTAAAAGCTATATATCTAAAAAAATATCCTTACTCCTAAAGCATAAAATTTTGTACAATATATTTAGATTTCGGTATTAAATAACCAAAGAGTTTGATATGCCGTCAACCAAAATCAACCAACAACTCCCTAAGGGCCACTCAAATTAGAGAGTTACTGAAAGTGGTTGTTGTATGTGTGGTACGATTAATAGGTTCAGTTTATGATGAGATATGTTAGAGATAACTGTTTACTCTAGAATTGAAGTGGTCTTGAAAGAATCCGCTTGCCCTCCTGCTCCACAAAGAAACAGTTCTTAGGGGAAAAAAGCTGAGTAGAACTTACTTCTTACTAATGAGAAACGAAGGAAATGAGGGTGGTCCATCTAAATGAAGGCGGTGTGGCGGGTCTTAAGTGTCAGGGTTACAGTAGGAAGGTGAACTAACTAATGTATCTCGTTAGAACATTTTCCATGGAAATAGAGATAGAGCAGAGAGTGGCTTGCAACGTTTCATCTGTGACAAAGGGCTTTTAAAGTGGAAAAGAATTACTATATTTAGTTTTAAGAAGTATTTATAATTAGAAGACATTTTCTGATTATTGGAGATTTGCATTATTATCACAACTTTTCTATCGATTCCCTTTGCAGATTACATTTCTAAGGAAATACGCTTATACGGGTTCAAAGGGCATATTTTTGGCCGAGCCTACGGGCTCGAAGGTCCCACGTTAAACCGGCCTTGTGCCACATGATGCCCTCGTGGGGTGGGGGTGACTAAATATCGTTCAGTCCGAAGTCGGGCGACCGGCTGATCGGTTGAATTCTCTGCTTCGGACGGGGAGGAACCCGAACGAGGCTACGCCGAAGGGCGGAGTCTCTTTCGGGGAGGTAAACCGACCCTGAACCCGTTTAGACGGGTTCAAAGGGCATATTTTTGGCTGAGCACACGGGCTCGGAGATCCCACGTTAAACCGGCCTTGTGCCACATGATGCACTTGTGGGGAGGGTGACTAAATACTGTTCCGTCTGAAGTCTAGAATTCCATCTGAAGTCTGGATTGAGGTCCGTCAGAAGTCCGTCAGGAATCTGTCAGTCAGTCAGTCGAGTCAAAGGCAGTCCGAAACAGAGTCGCGTTCAGACAATTACTACAAGGCATTGAAATAGTGATACTGGTCGAGACTACATTGTTCTCCGTACTAAAACCTCATTGTTCGTACTAACACTTTCTACTTCTCTATATATGTTCCTGTTTGTAATATATCTGTGTTATTCCATATCCGTGTTCGAGTTCTTCTTTATATATCACCGTGGTACAAAAAACTGGACTATAACACAAATGAAGAAGAGATTTGAAGTGATAGAGAAAAAAAGGTCAGAATTAAAATTGGACTTGTGGGTATGTCTTGATTAACCAATTAAATGTCAGATCTACGTTAAATAAAAAAAAAAGAAGATACATTTGTCACTGTACTATTTTTCGCAATCGTCAATGATTCTCTGTCTATGTCCCGGTTTATCATGACATAAAAACAAAATAATTCATCCAGTTCCAATCTCTGAGCTTACTTTTGTATTTAGCGTGGATCTGACATTTAATTGGTTAATCAAGACATACCCACAAGTCTAATCTTAATTCTGACCTTATGCTCACCCCGAACTTAATTTTTGGAAAAGAGTTAACACTTTGTTTTTAAATTTCCTTAAAAATTATTTAATCACCTGTTACTTACCATCGCCTGAAGAAGTACAATCATAGTAATGAAACATGAGAGCTTTTGTGTAGCGTTTCCAACATGTTTTATTATAACTTATTATATATATATATATATTGTTTTTAAAAATATGATTCCTTCGCTACATAAGAGTTCTCATGTTTCAAAAACGAGAGCCGAAACCATCAATATAATTATTAAAATTAAGTTGAATCAAGGTGTTGTGTCCCGTTTCATCTTCAAGCGAAAATTTAGGAATAAGCTATTTTTATAATATAAGCTCTACATCTCTATGGAGCACTGTCTTCTTAAAAATAAAAACAAAGATACTAAGGAACTCCGGTTTATTTACCTGACTTTTTTCCTTCCTATTTTCTGCATACTTGCGCACATATATATATATATATATATATATATATATATATATATATATATATATATATATATATAGTTAAATTCCCAGATGAATTCTGAATTCTGTGGACAAGACAGATTGGTATGAAATGACAATTGAAAAAAAAATCTTTCATTTTGCCGACGCGTTTCGTCTTCCGACTTTTTTCAAGGCAAAAATGGAATCGAATTGTTTTAGTTGTTATAGTTACATTAAAAATCCAAATTTAAAAAGATAGACGCTTCTGTGTGTTTTTTTTTTTCAACAACAAAAACATTTCCTTTTCATTTTTGCCTTTGAAAAGTCGGAAGACGAAACGCGTCGGCAAAATGTAATTTTTTTTTCCATCATTTGATTTTTATATATATATATATATATATATATATATATATATATATATATATATATATATACGTGGTCTGTCAGAAAAGTTACGTGACTGGTGTCATAAATAATTTATTTTAATTCGAAAAACAAATTATATGGCTTCCCCCTTCAAAGTAATCCCCTTCGGGTCTAATGCACTTTTCCTTCCTTCTCTGTCACGCTGGAAGATTCCTTATTGGATGCCACTCAACTCTACCGTTACAACGATCGTGATAGCCTCCACGTGATAACCTCCACGTGATAACCTCCACGCCATCAAAACGGGTCTCTTTGATGATCTACTTGAGCTTCAGGAAAGAAAAAAAAATCAGGCGAATACGGAAGTTCTTCTCGGCCAGGAATTACCAGATACTCAGGACCTAGTGATCAGGTGCATTGTCGTGGTGAAGCAAACACAATTCGTCCTGCCACAAGTCTCGCATGCGAAAAAATGCAAAGGTTGCAGAAAGCTAAGATTACAGTTATATGCTCCCCAGAAAGCATGTTTGTTTAGCAGCGTACTATAGATGTATCTGTGATTATAAAGTCAACGAGCATTACGAAGTGTCAAACACCTGACGACCGCTAAAGCGTGAAACCCAGGGTCACAAACTCACATCTATCCAACCAAAAATATATATATATATATATATATATATATATATATATATATATATATATATATATGAAATTTTATTTAGTTTTGTGTCATTTGTTTTCTATTGTTTAAGCAGACCACATGTATTTTTTGTAACGATAGCGTGGGGAAATAGAAAACCTCACGTTATGGACACTCGTTATATTCATGATATAAAACACCGACATTTCACGGACAGAACGTAATAGCTGAATATAAAAAAGAATAACATATGCTTAGTTTACAGAGAGATTTATAATGCTAAGTCGTACATAAAAATATATATATATATATATATATATATATATATATATAAGAGTCCCACGCAAAAAAATTATAGCATTCAAGTCAACAGTGTGTAAGAAGTGGGGTCTTTATTTATTATATTTCCCGAAAGAAAAATCTGTAGTTACGGCTGTTTTTCTATGAACTGGGTTAGGCCATGTGCTTTTCCCTGTAAGACCTACCGTTTTGACCTAGTAATGTGTTTCATCTCATCAGTTTCACCGGCCGACACGTGATTCTCGTGATGATCTCAATGAAAACGATAGTATCGCCATTTTTAAACAAGCATTACCTTGTTTGGTAGCTTTCGTTTGCATATTTGTTTTTGTGTCTGTGTATCATAATTTTAGTTGATCTGTGTAGGATTTGGCTGATGATGTATGTGCGTGTGCGGATGTGGGTGTCTATCGGGCATTATTGTTTCTGTCTGCTTTTGTTCGTATGTTTATTGGGCAATATTTTGTGGGAGTGAAAGAATTTAGGCTACATCGGTTGTGGTTGTTGGTAATCTGATCCTAGATTCTGACCCATATTTTATCCATATTTATTCTTAATTCGAACTAAAATACAAACACACACGCACCCACACACACATACACACACACATACATCTCTCTCTCTCTCTCTCTCTCTCTCTATCTATCTATCTATCTATCTATCTATATATATATATATATATATATATAATTAAAACAAACGATGGTCTACGCTTGCTTCTTATAATATGTAGATTTAATTGGTGGGTTAATGAAATTTGAGGAATAAAAGAACAACAATATGATAGCAATATTGACTATAAGATTGGTGATATTTTTTATATATTAGCCTTTTTACTAAACTGAAGCACGAAGAGAAAGATTTGAAAGTCGCAATTTTCGGAAACGTTTATGCCCTTTTCCATTCCCATATAAAAACATGAAAGACAACAACAACGACAGTCGCTGCACACTTCAACCAATCGTTCCATCGCATTGATGGCATCAGATGCGAGCTTTTAGGGTCTTCATTCAACAGCCGAAAAAAAGAAGCAGAAAGGAGTTAAAATATATTTTCAAAATAAAATCACATATTAAAGGATTAAACAGGAATTTGAGTTTACTCAGAGAATATAGTTTCTACAAGGGGCCATCTAACCACCAGCAACGGCAACATTCATTGGAGGGGTTAGTCCCATTTCTTTGTTTATTCCTAGTCTCGTTGAAAAGAGATAACGGAGTGTCTGAAAATTCCGACTAGTATTTCTATTCGGCCTTCCATTTAGTCAGATGGCTAAGATATCATGAATATCAATCCAATATCTTTATCATTTTGTTGCCTTTTTATTGCTCAGATTTCATTAACCGGCGCCGTATTAAATCCACACACAACACACACACACACACACACACACACACACACACACACACACATATATATATATATATATATATATATATATATATATATATATTACACGCTCACTGCCGACTGAGCGCCGCGATAACTCAGGACCGATAAAACTCAGCACCAGAAAAACATTTTTTATAACCGAATAAACGTAATTTATTGAGGATTAAAACCATAATTAGTGAATATATTTAAATTTACTTTTAATAAAGTAGATCGAAAAGAAATTTATTTTTAATAAAGTAAATTGAAATAATTCAATAAAATACACTTAGTTTAAATTAATTTTAATAAAGGAAATCGAAAAATGCAAAGCAAAATGAAGCAGTTTTTGTTTTCAATTATTTTTAATTAAGTAAATATTAATGCATTTTTTTTAATAAAGTAAATAGAAATTCTAAAATATTCTTATAAAAATATTATAAGATTTAATATTTTGAGACTTTCAGCATAATACCTTTTCCGTCAGTCAATTCTGATGCAAAAGACCACCAATCACGGAATAGCGTACAGCACATATAAACAACTGCAACATTCATTGAAAATAATCTGAAATCAAATTCCATTATTTTTTATTTGAAAACTATACTCCTGTTTTGATCCATTTTTTTCTTTTTATTTAAAATACGCATAAGACAAAATCAACAAGTTCTTTTTTAATAAGGTGTAACATTCAAAGAAAAGATTCTATCAGGTTTTCTTTGAAATCTATACTCCACTTTTGATCCAATCATTTTGTTATATAAGGAGTAACATTCAAAGAAATAATTCTGAAATACGACTGCATCAGATTTTTTTTTATGTAAATCTACACACCTCTTTTGATCAAACCATTTTCATGAATAGGGTGGAACACTGAAATAATTAATCTGACATCAGATCCGTTGAAATCTGTACTCCTCTTTTGATCCAATCATTTTGTTATATAAGGAGTAACATTCAAAGAAAATAATCTGAAATAAGATTCTATCAGTATTTTGGTTCAAATCTATACTCCATTTTTCATCTAATCATTTTGCGGAATAACTTCTTACTTTCAAGGAAAATAATTTGAAATAAGATTCTATCCGATTTTTTCGTTGAAATATATACTCCTCTTTTAATCCAAAATAGCGTGTTTAATGAAGCATAATATTGAAGGAAAATAGTGTTCTTTCGTTTCTTTTTCTGGTACGATGCTTCCTTTATCCAACGAAAAGCTGGCTATCCTGAATGTCAGAATATGGACTGGGAAGTATAGTAAAAAGACAAACACTGCCAAACAGGAAAAAAAAGCTTGTTGAAAGCATCGATTTATCATGTCCTGAAGGAGCACGGCATATAGAAGATGTAACGTTTAATGAACTGTAAACTATGCGAAACTCTAAAAGACACGTTGGCGTAATGGATAGCTGTTCGCATTGAATAATTAGAGAGGCTAATTCGAATTTCGATCTAGTTCGTTGCTTTCTCTTACGTCCTAATTCTATGAGGAAAGAGTATGAAACAGTCGCTGCTCCATTTCAATATTGGTTAGATCACCAAGTTCTTTGCGAAAAAGAGGTAAGAAACTAATAAGGTGATACCATGAGGGTTGCCCAGTGTTCTTTAAAAATAGGTACTACAGAGAAGGGCTTCCAAAAAATTGGAAAGGAGGAAATTGCAAGATATTTGTCGTAATGTTTGGAATGACAGAAGCAAGCTTAGGAACACATTTTTTAGGACAACATCCTCTTCCCTTGTGGCGATCTAGTTTCGAAATGAGACCTGAAAACAGTGAAGGTATATATGCATATGACACAGGAGAGTTTCCGTTCTAGGTGTGGAATTCTGGTAGAGCTACTATAGATGAGTCGAGTGTGGAATTTGAAATTACAAAGCACTCTGCCTTTTTTTTGCTATCGTACATTCTAAAAATAACGTGCTTATAAGGCATACTTGTTTTTATCCTCCACTTGAAAGAAACCATTTTTTTTTTCTGAAGCGGCTTTATTGAATCTCCCACCCCGACGCTGATATGTGACACAATAAGATCAAGTCCGCAAAAAAAAAAAATATGATTTTTTACTCTTATTTATTATTCAGGAGCTGACTACTGCGGACGGGAAGGGAGAACTCAACCCTATCGACTCAACACCCCCGACTGATCGTCGGGACATTCAGGCCTGAATCAACTCAGCACCATATAAGCATTTTTTTTTAAAGAATAAAAGTAATTTATTAAGGATTAAAACCTTAATTAGTGAATATTATTCGAATTAATTTTAATATAGTAGATCTTAGAGAAATCTATTTTTAAATAAAGTAAATTGACAAATAAAAATAGTTCAATAAAACATAATTGTTTTTTAATAAAATAAATCGCAAATGCAAAACAAAATGAAGCCGTTTTTTGTTGTTTTTTTTTTTTAAATTTTATTAGTAAATCGTAATGTAATTTATTTTTTAATAAAGTAAATCGTAATTTTAAAATATTTTCATAAAAATATTATGACATCTAATGTTGTGAATAATTGAAATTATTTGCCTGGCAACGATATCAATAAAAAAAAATAACATTTTTATAATCAAAATTAATTCGTATATTTTTCTTAATAAGTGACATATAAACCAATTGTTTTAACTAAATTATTTTGTTTAGCATTTTTATTAATTTTTGTGTTTTATTAAATTATTTTTTATAAAAATGTTTTTTATAAAAAATATTTTGGTATGTCAACTTATTTTATTAAAAAAACAATCAAAAGCAAAAACAAAAAAAAAATGTCAATTTTTTTTTCCCCGACAAAATAAAAATAATAGAAATATATGAAGACACTACAGCATCTATCAGCAAATTAATAACAAAATATAAATTAGATTGTATTGTGTTTTCTTTTCATTAATAATCTATTTTTTTTAAATAATGTTTATGATGTGTTAATTTGGTTTGGGCAAACTGTATTTAGATTGTTTCAAACAAATCGTAGAAGGAATTGTTGAAATACCGAGAATTCATAGTTTCATAATGGAACTGCCTGTCATAGTGTGCACATCTCTTAGATTTGCTCAAAGACTTAGGGATTATGAAATAATTTTCAAACTTTTCATCACATCCAAAATGAATTTAAAGTAAGTTCTTAATCAAGGAGGAAACAAAAAATGCACACGAAGGTCATTTATTTGTATTTGAGGAGTTTACAAAACGAGAAAACAACATAAAATTTGGGCGTTGTGACCAAGGCTCTGGGTTCAATGCAAGGATTCATGCAATGCTCGGAGTAGTTATCAAGGAAAGAAAGAAGCGTTCCAACTATTCGTCAGCAGACAATGTAGAATTGGTTAAAGTGAAAGTCTTGAAACGGCTTGTCGAAGACATGGTTTGAATACCAAGTCCAGTAATAAGTGAAGTTTTAACAGATATATCTCCAGTTAACATCGGGTTCATTGCCAGATGCTTCAGCCAAGATGGAAACAATTAAACGCAAAAGTAAAGCCGTTAACCCTAACCCTCCCGAATGCTGTACATCTTCAAGAGTTAGAGTTGATGCACCAGTACGATATTTACATTCCAGAAAAAGGAAGTGAAGAAAATTTCCTGATCGGTATTAGTGGCCCACGATTACAGGGAAATTTGTTTTTTGGAGGAAATGTGGGTTGCATTATTTACAATCATCTGATCATCTTGGTGTGTCTATGGAACTTTTAAAATAGCACCAAGATTATTATGCAGTTTTAGATTATTCTTGCAAAGATATTCAATGGAGTTATTCCGATTATCTATGTTCTTCTGCCAGACAATCAGCCATCAACATATACAAATATATTTGAAATGCTCAAAGACGTTCAGCCTACACTGAACCCAATATCTATCGTCTGCGACTTTGAACAGACAGCCATGAAAGAAGCATTTCCAGGAGTTGTAATAAAAAGATATTTTCTCATTTATCACAAAATACACACAAAAATAATTTGCTATGTTGTGTTTTATTATTAACTAAGGAGAAATAATCAAGTAGAAGAAATTGTTCAACAATAAATATTTTTTTTATAAACACAACAAATACATAATATATTGTGCTAAAGTTGTTAAAACACTTTAGAGTTCTTTGGTGTGTGATACTGAAAGAATTTAAGTTGCTGAACTGTATGTTTGAAAATGAGAAGGTGTAGTTATGTATATTTGTTGTTATAGAAAAAAAGGTTCTTGACTCCCTGATTTTTTAAGAGTTGTCGCTCTTTTAGCGGAGATGCTTGTTGTGGAATAGAATATTTTGTGGGAGTGAGCGTTCATTTTTGCAAACTGGATTTATGTTAATTTTAGTAATTAACGTTAAACCTCGAAATGATTGACAAGTTTCGTTGTTGTGTTGAAGAATTTCGTTTGTCTCCTTTGTTGTTGAGTCGATCTCCAATGAAGTCAAGTGAACAAGTTGAATATTTTAAGGGCCCACTAACCAAGTCGCGTCGAAGTTTCGTTTTTAATAGTTCCCTTGGTCATGTGGGTGGATCGTGAACATGTTTACATTTTGTGGCGTCAACTACAGGTCAAAATTTGGGTTGTTACATTCGGACGTTGTTGACGACACCTAATTAATATTTTTCAACCAATCAGAATGCATCAGTTGTTATACTTGTTAGCGAACCTCTATGTGTTTAATTTGCACAAGATTTGAGATTTAACAAATATGTAGGAATTTGATTCTACAAGGTGAAGACAATAAACTTATCGACACCTCATCAGTCTTATGACAGGGTGAGGTCGTAAGGTTAATGCGGAGCTGAACTCCTGAACAGTTCTCTCCATATACCTTGATTCATTTATCGGTTGCATCTTTTCAGCAAAGAATTCTGATAAAGCTCATCCCTTTTTCCAGTTCAAACCACAGCCGACAATTTACAACTTGAAGACCTCGCCTTGGATGCGGAAAGGTGACCATAGATTCCATCGGGGAAACCGCCCACTTTCGTCTGGGGAACCCCCTACCTAAGAATGCCCTGCCAGCAGTCACAGCACCGGTTGCATAATGATCCAATATGCATTGACGGAGAAATGCAACATTCGGAAGGAATAGACCGATTTCGACACGGCTATATTATTTGCATATAAGTGGTTAGTAAACACTATGATCCAAAGAGTTTAGCCGGCTGGTGACACCGTAAAATTCATAAAAGTGCGTAGTCTGTATTTAGAAGCTGTCGCGTGCTGCGATAAAATTGTATTTAATAAATACGCATCAATACACATATGCTTCATGTCTTAGAGACGTACTCATTTTTCTTCTATGAGAATGGTCGGGTTATAAGTAACGCTGGATGGTCATTTCATTGACGATTCGGCGATGCTCTGATATTAGGAATGGTGGTCAAATGAATATTCTTATACACGAAGAGCGGGATAAACGTAATCTTCTGGCCATGTTTGTTTTTGGGGGGCGTGACTATTTGTAAATGCCACTGAATGCTTTTTTTTTGTATTTTGTTAGCAGTTATAGGGTGGGCGTTAAACAAATTAAGTAAATAATAAACAAATTAACTAACTACGGATTCGCAAATCATCACAAATAAACGTAATAAAAATAATCAACAACAAATAATAAAGTAATTAATAACAAATAATTAGTAAAAAAATAATTAACAAACAACACTATAAAATAGCTCCATTTATTATTTCAAGATATTTTCTGTAATTTTGGTTAGTATATCTGTTAATATAAGATGTTAGTGTTATTTTCAGTTTTTACGTAATTTAGGCCACAATTGCTCCATCACATCCAATATATACGTTTGTATGAGTGTGTGTATGTGTGTTTGTTTTTGGTTGTGTGTGTTTTGTGTGTGTGTGTGTGTAATTTTATTTCTTGGTATGGAGAGTTTAATTTTTGACTTCATTACAGTTGTATTTTTTAAAATATTCAAACATATTTCTAAATATTTTAAAATATTTTTTAAATATAAATTTCCCATGAGTTTATTTTTCGCATTTATCTCTCTAAAGGTTTTTTTTTTCTGATGAGGCATAACTGCTCCGAGAAAATGCGTTATAATATTCGTTATACTAACACCCCATGTTGGAATAAATAACCGTTTGCATATTTAACATTCATGCAGACCCGATTGAAAAAATAACGAGGATAAATAAGACGGCTAATATCATGCCTAGTTTAGAAGTCAAACACCTGTTTAAAAAAAGAAGAAAAAAACTTACATGTCAATAAATCCTTACCTATTGAATATAGATCTAATACCATCAGATATATATCTATATGTATATGATCTGATGGTATTAGATCTAATACCAACATATATATATATATATATATATATATATATATATATATATATATATATAATGGTATTAGATCTATATTCAATATATATATATATATATATATATATATATATATATATATATATATATATATATATATATATATATATATATATATATATATAAATTTCCTAGCAACCTGATATTAATTCTTTTCCGACACCCTCCACAAACGCAGGTATATTGTTCGTCTGAAGTTATTATGCAACTCACATAAACTTCCAAAACTCGAATTTCTTCATTCATTTTTTGTCAAATTTTAAAACGATTTAGACGATAAAGCAAAAGTTGATTCATGTTTTATTAAAATTATTGGATTTATTATACACACTGAAGTTATTATGCAAATTCAGAAAATCATATTTTATTTCAATAACAAGGTAATAAAAGTATCAGCGATTCGTAAACTCCTTTCATAGAACAAATAACAAAGATATGTCTGAAGCATTTACATATTTATATTTAGTGACCCTTCTTTTCAATAACAGCCAACAATCTATTATCCATGATTGTTATTTTTTTCTATTTCAGCTGGTTCACTTACTGACACGATGGTTTTAATTGTTTCCCATAGGTCTGTTTTGCTGACATATTGTTTGCCACCTTCATATAATTTCATCTACACGATTTACCAGAGATTTTCGATCGAATTCAGATCGGGACTTGAGGGTGGGCATACCATTATCTTCTATCCAACTCTTGTTTATACTGCAACAAAACTGAACGGTCCATTATTTTTATTAAGTGTTCACTCAATACAAGACTCAAGAGCCGCTCATTCTAGATGGTTATCAAATGAGTTTGTTGCATGCAAGAGAAACAGGTAAGAAGAGCTGTTTAAGAGGAAATATATTTAGGAAAGATATAGTTTAATCCTGGATTTAAAAAGATTAAGATTCTAATGAAAGTATCTCCTCTGCAGTCCGTTCCACAAAGCAGCAATTCTTGAAAGCTATCTGAATAGATCTCCCCACTTATTAAAGAAGTACGAATAGAATAGCGATTATTCGTTCCAGTGTACATGATATGGTGGATCAAAGATGTGAAAATCAAGGCTGGTGGAAATAAGGAATGTATCTCGTCAGATGATTTTCCTTGGGAAGAGCGATAGAATACACAGAAATATTCGACGTTAAGCCTGTGGAATAGCAGCTGTATAGTGGAAAAAAATTAATCACCCACAAGGACTCGAAATCGCTTCTGAACTCTATAAAGGCTGGAAAGTGAGTACTTGACATCTCCATCTCACATCTGAAAGAACTATTTCATTTTCCGTCGGATCTGGCTCTTGGAACGATTGAACAGGGAAGGTAATTTATCGACAGGTATAAAGAACCAGCTATTTCCACAGTATTTTCACGATATTTTCTATATATATATATGTGTGTGTGTGTTCCGTATATATATATATATATATATATATATATATATATATATATGAAATTACTTTCAGATAGAGTGTATCTATAAAGGAAGAAAGCGAATGAAGAGAGACAAGAAAAACTATTCTTAGCCGATGCGATTCGTTCTCTGAATGGGTTGAAATGTCCCTCAGAAGACGAAACACGTGGGCTAACAATAGTTTTCCTCTCGTCTATTTTTATTCATCTCTCTCTCTCTCTCTCTCTCTCTCTCTCTATCTATCTATCTATCTATCTATCTATCTATATATCTCACTCTCTGTCTCTCTCTCTCTCTCTCTATATATATATATACGCACACACATACATTACAAGGTGAAGGGCAGAAATAACTCACACATAAGAGGAAATATTAGCTAAATGCAGATACTATTGCCACTAAGATCTTGCCATTTTGGTTAGCGGTATTTCTGGTAAAATGTGCGGGAGGTATTTGCTGCACCTTATACACACACACACACACACATATATATATATATATATATATATATATATATATATATATATATATATATATGTCTATATATATGTATGTATATATGAAAGGAGAGAAACAGAGATAACGAATGTGTCATAGATGGAAAGAAATTGAAAGAAAGAAATATTTATAGGGCGTAGCCAACTTTAGTTCAAGTTAACCATGGTAGACAGTTACTGACAAATGAACTGTATGTCAACGGCTTTCGTGACAAACAGTAAACTACTGCACTCTAATTCACATGAGGCCATATGCATGCGTGCGTTTATACATTGAGAATTATATATATATATATATATATATATATATATATATATATATATATATATATATAAAGAGAGATAGAGAGAGAAAAAAGAGAGAGTGAAAGAGAGATCAGGAAACGGACAAAGCCATATGTAGAAATTGATTGGACGATTTATCGTTACACACGCATGTATGTGTTCGTGTTTGTCGTTAATGTTTCACGGAATCCAATTAGTCCACCTGTAAGAGATCAATGTTTGCATGCTTTTTTTTTGGCTCATTCGGTTTCATCCTTGCTAATTTGGACTTAGTTCGCATGTTTCTTCGCCCAATCAGTATTAATCAACGTCCCATTGAAGACATAATTTAGTGATAAAGCTATATTTGGGATCACAAGATCATATATACATACATATATATATATATATATATATATATATATATATATATATATATATATATATATATATATCAAGAAGCAGCGGTCAAATCGGTCGACTTTCAATCCTGGGTTGAAGCAATCGGATGTCTAATCAGTCCGATGAGTTGCGATACAGCGAAACAGGCTATCTGTGGATGACTATTTATGCTCTCGTTTGCCGATTGAACACTATGGAAAAAAGGGAATTTAAGTGCTTTAGTGCATCGTTCTTCGTAAGAATTGAGCGCTCTGGCGGCCAGTATGGTGCTTAAATAGCACGTACATAATGCATTAAAATCCCTTTCTCTGCTGTGCGCCGATAGTCCAGTGTTACGTGTCTCTGACTGATGTCAAATCGGTCGAGTTTAAAACTTAGGTTGAAGCAATCGGATGTCTAATCACGCTGATGAACTGTGATACAGCGAAACATGCTGTCTTTAGATAAGTATATATATATATATATATATATATATATATGTGTGTGTGTGTGTGTGTGTGTGTGTGTGTGTGTGTGTGTGTGTGTGTGTGCCTATGTTTGCTTGTGTGGATGATATATATATGTATATATATATATATAGAGAGAGAGAGAGAAAAAGAGACTATGACGAACTGTAGTTTATCTAGATCGATACACAGATTATGAAAGACGTCACAGAGACCGAAATCATAGTGATAACAACAATGGAGATGAGGAGAATGGTCCGAATGTAAACAGTGTAAATATATTTCTGTGGGTATCTGACTAAACACACACACACACACGCAAATTCTCTCTCTTTATATATATATATATATATATATATATATATATCTGCGGAGAGTGGTTTCCCTTCACCGGTCGAGACGGGAAACACTTCCGACTACTGTAAAACAGTATAGCTGGCAGTTTAATGCCGTTGTGGGCATCACAGATTCCATGCGACTTTCCAAAGCTACGATGGAGGCCGTGAACCATTTCAGTTCCGTATCCCTTTTTACCTGAATAAGAAAGTTGTCACCATCATCGCCGCAAAGATACTTATCCCTGGAAATACCCGGATATATATATATATATATATATATATATATATATATATATCAGGTCATCCCATAAGTTCTGTCCGAATTTTAACTTTTGTTAAAATGAACGAAATTTAAAGAGTATTTTATAATGCCTAATGGAGCTGAACATTATTTTTTTATGTTTAGATGCATTTAAACTGATCAAATTTTTATTTCAGAGACAATAAAATTAAATTTTGTTTGATTAAAACCCTGCTAATATGGAAGTACCCAAGAATCATTTGAGGCACATAATTCTTTATGAGTTCAAGAAAGGAAACTCAGCAGCCGAAGCGGCTAGAAACATCCACTCAGTTTATGGAGAGGAATTTGTGAATGAAAGAACTTGCAGAAGATGGTTTGAAAAATTCAGAGTATGATGAAAAGCTTCTTGAAGCAGCCCTTGAAGAAAATCATGCTTTATTATTTGAGGAATTGACAGTGGTTCTCAGTTCAAACCATACAACTGTTCATCGTCATCTTCAACAACTTGGAAAAGTTCCTAAACTTGGAAAATGGGTGCCTCATGAATTGTCTGAAAACAACCTCAAATCCCGAGTTGACATCTGCTCTTCTCTCCATTCTCGCCAACTTGTTTCACCTTTTTTGGATAGACTTGTGACTGGCAACGAAAAATGGATCTTTTATCGAAATGTTAAGCGTCGTAGACTATGGTTTGGTAAAGAGGAAGGACCCCAGCCACAGCCGAGAAGGGAACTTCATGGGCAAAAGGTTCTTCTTTCAATCTGGTGGGATCGCCAAGGAATAAACGACTTTGAATTCTTACCACCTAATGCAACAATTAATGCTCAAATATACTGTCAGCAACTACAGCGTTTGAACCAAGCTTTGAGGAAAAAAATGACCTGCTCTAGTGAATCGAAAAAAGGTGATGTTTCATCAGGACAATGCGCAATCCCACACAGGCAGAATCCCGTCACAAAAGATCGAAGAACTTGATTGGGAGAAAATTTCTCATCCACCTTATTCTCCTGATCTTGCTCCTTCAGACTAGCATTTGTTTCGTAGCTTACAGCATCATTTGGAAGAAACAGCTTTTGTAACACAGGAAGAGGTTAAAACTGATATTTGTGTGTTCTTCGAATCAAAGCCCAAATAACTTTACAGTAATGGAATTAGTAAGCTTGTTAATAGATGGAAGGAAGTCATAGATAATCAGGGAAATACATTGTTGATTGAATCTCTAATTAACTGTAACATTTGATCACTTGTTTTCTTTATTCAAAATTTGGACAGAACTTATGGGATGGCCTTATATATATATATATATATATATATATATATATATATATATATAGATAGATAGATAGATAGATCGGATGTAACTGCAAAATTGTCCAATTGTTAATTTCAGCTCTTAACCGTTGCATTTTAGAAATGATGAAAGATATCTTAATGGAATTCTCAGAATTTTTTATAAAACTATTCGACTCAACTTTGAGTAATAAAATGTATAGTTACACTCCAATTTTAACAAAAGAAAAGGAAATCGATTATAAACGAAAATGGCATGTTTGTAATTAATTAATCATAGCTCAGGATCGGAAGTTCATAAAGGATTGAGATAAAATTCAAATACATATATAGTAATCTAGGATCATTTTCCAACTCATTCAAGATGAACTTCACTCTCTCTCTAACCTTCCAACTTCCTCTCCTGGAGCAACAAGGTGTCTCACATATTCCATGTACAATTTCATTTTCAAGTCTTTTTACACTGCTCTTTGGACTGTCACAGGTGAAACTCCTCTCTTCCGTGTCAAACATGTTATGGACTGAGTGGGATCTTTTCTAATTGATCTCTTTAGCTCTAAGTTGAAATTATGATCCCTCTTGCTGCTGTGACCCTCTGATCCAGTTTTCCTCTCTACTGGTCACTCTTTTTTAAACTTATTCACCTTTCACTTAATAGTCCTTGAAAGGCTTTGAACATGGAAGTATGAATGTTGGTACCATTACTGAAAACCTGAATGATTGTATCCTTTCACCATTACTCAGTTGAGAAAACAGTAGATCTGAGAGAAAACAATTTTAACGCGTTCTCTTTTTTATATATATATATATATATATATATATATATATATATATATATAATTTAAATAAAATAATAATATCCTCCTTAGCTGATAATCCGCACACCTTTGAAAGGGCTGTGGTGAAATAATTTATTACATGGAACCTTAAAGTGGTCTGTTTTTTATTTAAATTATTTGCTCTGGATTTACATTGAGCTCTCTGGATTTTATCCTCCTTAGGTTTACCCATACGGATTACCTAGTTTTTCATAAACTATATATATATATATATATATATATATATATATATATATATATATATATATATAATCATTTCACCTCAACCAAGGCAATAAACCCACTCAGGTTCAAGGTAATATAACGTAAAAGAAATTGAGAAAAATATTAAGTTGAGAGGAGAATAAAAAAACAGATTTGAAGGAGATGGAAGCTGCATTTCTTTTATTCAAGGAGAAGTTCAAGCTGAATTTTATTTTTTAAATCGTAGCTGGCAAGAAAGCCAGAAACAAGAATAAAGTTCTTCGAACGAGAAGTGCCTTAGAAGTAACTATGAAAATAGAACTGTGTAATTCCTTGTAAGTCTTTACCTATCTTCAAATTCTCATGTCGTGCCTCCCGGGTTAGTTTACTTAGATGCGAGTAAAAGTTACTTGTGACTTTTTTTTAAAGCTGCAGACTGATTTATTTTTTTATTTTTTAGAAAATTCAAAATACAAGTATATGAGAATTCAAAAAACTTGACATCAAAGTTTGTTGTCAAGTTTTTTTTTATTTCTCGTATACTTTAATTTTGATAGGTCATTCCAGATTATGTAACGTTATTCTACATTCAACACCATCACTTGATAAGACACCAGAAGTGTTGAAACAAAATGCCTATTTTAGTAGTGATTTTATAATATTTTTATGTTACAAATTTCGAATAAAAGATTATATATATATATATATATATATATATATATACATATACTGAGGTAATTTTCATTGAATAATTTAAGCAAGTTTTTTTCTGCTTATTTTCAATAGGATCCTTTCATATTCGCAGATTTTCGCTGGTGGTATTAAAAGGAGAGAGAAAATTATCGTGTTTATACGTATTTTATTCCGAGTACTTTTGACATGTCATACTTTTAAAAAAAGAAAAACTCTTTACACATCATAAGTTACCTCCCCTGTCGAAATTACTCGAAATAAAACAGTATGTATTAAAACGGTAATTTTCGCTCTTCTTTTAATACCGACACCAAAAAGTTCATACGAAAATATGAGTGGATCCTATTGAAAATAAGCAGATAAAACTTGCCTAATTTATTCAATGAAACTTGCCTCAGTGAAAACATGCTGCCAAAATACACAAACATATATATGTGTGTGTATCACACCTATATATGTGTGTATAAATGTGTGTGTGTGTGTAATGAATTTCTAAGCCGAAAGTATGAGGCACCTAGTGAGAATCGATCTCACTTTTCAATCGTAACTGATCAAGCGAGAAAAGCTTGCTAACCATTACACGACGTCTCAGTGCCTTTCTCTATATATACATATGAGTGAAAAATCGCCAAGTATTCGTATGTGTTTGTATTTATGGGCATGTGTGCATCTTCTTTTTACTTGTTTGTGGGTTTGCATATGTTCGTTTGTAAACGCACTCTTAGATCCGTGCGTCTGTGAAATTCATTTGCAGGCGTGTGTCATCCCACAACCCGTCCCCACGAGATTTTCTCACCTATAATACAAGACAAATTACCAAGCCAGCCTGACTAGAGAATATATGTCTGTGAAACTCGATAGATGTAGGTTAATAATGCAATGATTTGTGACGCTCTTTAAGAATCTGGCGACGACATTCACGAGGTAATCGCAAAGATTATTTTCGCCATAGTCTGGACAAGTTTTTAGCGTGTTAGCATTCTGTTACCGCAACAATGTCTTGCGCATGTGAAATACAATACCGAGGCGCCAGTAGTAGATATTCGCCGACCAATCCTTCCGGATGAAACGAAAAGATCTGATCAAAAGATAATATAATGTCAATGGAACATAGCAGCTGTTTTTGTCCTATGACGAGCCTTGGATGTATATTGCTTTCTTTCTATTTTTATTTTAGTTTTAGAATTACAATTATCTGGTTCTCTATCTTTCGATTTTGATAGGCTAGTCATCGGTTCGAAATGCAGGACATAGACTTCATTTCATCCCAAGCAAAGGCAATAAAGTTACTAAGACAAAATGAGTTACTGAATGTGAAAGAAAAAAAACATCATTAAGCATAGCTAACAATAAAAGAAGAGGAAACCTATAGTACCTGAATTTAGAACATTTGAAATCAAAGATGGCTGGAAAGCAAGAGGCTGGTAGAGAGTTCCACAAGCGAGAAATGCGAGGGAAGAAACAGTCTGCGTTAAAACTACGTACAGTTACATTTAGTCATGTCAACTGTAAAATGTTGAGACCATTACTATTACATAAATAATATTTATTTTGTAATGGAAAAAAGGGGGATGAGGAAGACTGGTTTTATTCTCTATTGTAATTCAACTTAACTGATATAATGGAATATGCATACACCTGTGTTCCCCCTCACTGGAACATGATTGGCTGGTGTCCGTCATAAATACCGACGGATGTGTATGTACGATATAGTCAAAAAGTATTAGTCTGAAAGCTAAGTCTGTAACGGCGCCCATTGGACTACGACATTGATCTACACTTCTTACCTGCGACTACGACGCGTACCAGTCGATTACTGCTACCGTATTCTATTTGGTTATAGTAGCCAAAACCACTTAGCTACTTCGTTCAAATATATCTCTATCCGGGACATATCATTAACTAACCACAATTACTGACTCAAACATACCACAGTATTCTTTACACCAAAACAACACCTTCTTATAGACTACTAGCAATAGAGCCCGGCGTTGCCCCGGGGGTGTAACAGTAAGAGATAGATCAAGTATCGACCATCATAAAGACTGAAAAATAAAATTGACAAAGATTATTGTTTAAGGTTGACGGACACGCATGTCTTAATTAGTTTTTTTTTTTTGTTTTTTCTTTGTTTTTTTGTTTTTTCTTTTACAAATTGGTCAAACCCAATCTCAAACAAAAACAATGTTTTCAATCGTTATGAGTCTACTGATTGAATAGAATTTTATTATAAACAATTGTCTTGTAAATGGAATTTTTAAAGCATTCTGAATGTAAAAATAAAGAAAAAAAGTGTGCAAGACAATAAGAAACATTACCTGCAAAAAAAATGTGAAGATTTGTTGAAATCGTTTGAAAAATGTACGAAATCCGATCCCATATATAAATGAACACAGACACACACTCACAAACAACCTGGGTTTTATAATAAGTATAACTCGATATGAGTTGTCCCCCTTTCATTCTCACCAGCGATGCCTCTTAATCGTATTTTCAAATTGATTTCGTGCAAAAACAATTGTGTTTTTCCAATTTTTGGCGCTGTCAGAACCACCGCAAGGTAATTTTACGTAGTCCTGTGAAGTTTCTTTGAAATCGGTTGAAAAATGTAGGAAATCCGATCCAAAATATAAACGTACAGACACACACACACACACAAACAATCTGCGTATTATAATGAGTATGATTCTTACTACAGCCACTACAATGCCTCACAGTCTCTATAATGTCCTAACTAATTCCCATACGTACAAGAAAACGATGAAAATATATGTAGAAAAGCATGGTCACGTTGTCGTCACATGGGCGACGCTTTCAAAACGTATTCCTAAAAATTTTTGATTATTTTGAATGAAAAAGAAAATGAAAAGAATTCTATTAGGATCTAAAAATTTTATGTGTATGCTTGTCGAGCCAACGACAACGTGACCATGCTAAACGGAAAGCTGATCATTTTAAAAATTTTCAGTTATCTGTTTTGGATAAGACTTGTTGTTTATGTCCATCGTCTTTGTCAAATTGAACTGAATTGTATTTTAATGAATATTGTCTTGAAAAAGGTTTATTAAACCGAAACGTCAGACGTCGACATTTCATTCATTTTAAACAACATAATTGCATTTAAGGATTTTGTTTGTTTTTTCCAAATTTTTCTTCATATATATATATATATATATATATATATATATATATATATATTGAGAGATATGGTGATAAGCTCTACTGTCATTTTCGATGTATGGGAGTTCAACTGTTAAGTTTAGAACCGAAACCTTAGAGCAAGACGCTGATGATTTGATTATAGTGGTAAAGAATTTTCGGAAAAACTGATGAATGAGAAACGGTGAACTGTGTGCAACAACGTCTCCAGAGAGAACTCATCAGGTTGGAATTCGTAGACGAACTGAAATGCAAGGGATGAGAGTCCAATTTATACTCCTCTGTAAACCATAGACCAGGGTTGGCCAAACTTGCTTAATGTAAGTACAGCATACGATAAAGTTAAGATGTTTGAGATCTGCAAGACATGAAACATATTTAACTTTTTCTTATATGCTTTTGTTTCTTAAATGTGATGAAAAACGGGGCTCGGCCAACATATTTCCACGATCCACATATCAAAGGTCAAAGAACCGCATGTGGGTCATGAGCCTCGGTTTGGCTATTCCCTGCCATAGAGCGATGATTATGGATTTATAGCTTTTCCCCAGGCAAATAGACAAACGAACAAGCCGCTAAGGGAAGAACCTATTGGTAAACCGAATAATTATCTATATTTAAACGTTCTAAACTAATTTCTTACAACCAAATTCTTCTTATTTCATAAAAAATCACCCATTATTAATATCCTCATGAACAGCTATTCTCACAACTGCAGCAGAAGAAATTGCTGAAAAATTATAGGATTTTATTTAAGTGCACTAAGAATTTGCAGTTCCCAATATTTACCTGAAGAATAAATATACATACAAAGCATCTTTAAAAATCTCTCATATCTTTAAAGCACACCAAATATACCAAAAAAAAAAAAAAATGCTACTAACAACAACACTGGCAATAAACTAGATAAAACAGACATCTAATACTACCTACTAACTACTTGACATTTCTATAATGTATCCAATCTTAAGAATATGAAAATAATTACAAGTACATCCAAAACTATACGGATACGATAAGAACCAAAAATATCCACATAACCATATTTCTGAAGTATTTATGTATGAAATAGACTGTTCCTTTCTATACGTGAAGGAATTTTACAAAGATAAGTTAACACGTATCTAGGAACACAAAAAATATTATGCATGATAATTTATCAAAGTCATTAGACCTACATAGAAAGATGTTCGAATGCAACTTAAATCTTTTTAAAATAGAAAATAACTCAGATGGAAAGTTCTTGAGTGTACCCCTATCGAATATTACCAAAATGTAAAATTCCATTCCTAAAATATATATTTCTTTCCCAAGTGACATACATGATAATAATCATTTTTGAAATTAAAAGAAATCGATTAATTCTAAAGCATCTATTATTTAATATATATATATATATATATATATATATATATATATATATATATATATAATTAGAATAGAATAATATGTAATAATTACTTTAATAAAGCAGTAAACAAATACATATATGACTAAAGACAAAATGAAAAATTATTTTAGCCGACGCGTTTCCTCCTCTGCGGGAGTTTATCAAGGCAAATGTAATGATATTGTTTTGTGAAAAGTATTTATATGCACGATAAGTAATGTTATTATTTTTTTATTTTTAAATGTCCTTTCGTATGAGAGGGCTCATAAAATTCATCTGTTTAGCGGAAAAGCTCACAATAGGCAAGATCACAAAATAAAATACTGACATTTGCATTGAGAATGTTAAACAGTGGACGGAATTTTTATTTCTCTTGTCTTTATTCATATTGTCATTTAAAAATAAATTTTATCTGAAAATATATATATATATATATATATATATATATATATATATATATATATGAATAGTTTCCCGTCAACTTTATCCACACATGCACACACACACACACACACACACACACACACACATATATATATATATATATATATATATATATATATATATATATATATATATATAAATATATATATACAAAAATATATATATACAAAAATATATATAAAAAAATACACATATATGTCTATATGAATTACATTTAAGCAAATACATATAGCCTAATTAAACAACATTATACGTATATTTTAACTTTTAAAAGGAGTATCATGAACACGGTCGTAATATTTGAACGTACAAAAGAATTATATTTGTTTAACACCTGCTTTCGACATTCTAATTCAAATTTATCCCCTAACCTGTATTTCAACAATTTCGCATAATTATTAAGCAAATTCAGCTAATAATCATCTGAACACCTGATTCAAGACTAAATTCGGATCATTCTTTGGCTTCCGATTGAATACGAAGTTGTTGAAATTAATTATCGACTTTAAAAGAGAACGTTTCTGATCTAATCGTCAATAGGTGTTTTCAAAATGACCCATATAAAGAAATATCGCGTATATAATTTATACACGAAAACACACACACACGCATATATATATATATATATATATATATATATATATATATATATATATATATATATATATATATATATATATATATACATATGTGTGTGTGTGCAAGCAGTATTTAGCGGAGAGTGCTCAATCTTCGTGATAAAGCTTGTATAGTGATTATCCAAGCGTAGCTTATATGTGGCACAAGGACGAAAGTATGGGAATCTAGTGAGGATCGAACTCACAACTCAGTGGTAACTGTTCTAGCGAGATTGGCTTCCTAAACACTACACCGCCTCGAGGTGCGCAGTGATTTTTCAAGGTATTTTCATGTGGCACAAGGCCGAAAGTTTTTTTTAATATATATATATATATATATATATATATATATATATATATATATATATATTTTATATATATATATATATATATATATATATATATATATTCAGAGCGATAAATTACACCAGAAGATTGCAAATATCATGAAACTCCGACTAGTAGGGTAAAAACATACATAATACACTACGTTGATTGCACAAGTTTCATACCTTATGGGTATTAGCACGTAAGTGAATGTACAGGATTTGTCTGAAATTCGAACTCGGCTCTCTGATTCCTTAATACGTTCCTCTATCCATTCTTCCACTCTGCCACACTATGTCTCGTCTTCAAAAACATGTGGTAATAAATTTAACCGTTTTAGTTTGATTTTTCAACCTATTTGTGGTCGTGTCCGTTTGCTTGTGAAATTAGTACCATTTTCTGTCATACACGTGTTTTTACTGACCTTTTAACGATCTATGAACATTCATAAAAGTTCTCATATTTAAAAGTCTTGTTAAACCAATGATATCCTCTCGTTTGTATATAAACACGCTCGGCAAAATAAATCCTACATGTCAGAGAACGAAACTCGTCGGCTAAGAATATTTTTCTACTTGTCTCACTTTATTCCTTCACAGATACACTCTGTTCTAAAATAAATTACATGCATACATATACTTATATATATATATATATATATATATATATATATATATATATATATATATATTATATAAACTGGTATGTATGCATGTTTATATATGTTTACAGATACATACTTATATAGATATATATTTATATAATTACATATATATGTAAATTTGTCTGTATGTATGCATGTATATATATATATCCAAATATATACATACATACATATATATATATATATATATATATATATATATATATTTCTTTTTATACGTTATTTTTGCGATACAAATATTTAAGTAAATGTTCTGTACATAAGAAACAGTTTAACCACATTTACAGACCTGAACGTCCGAGAAATGTTGTTAATACTGTTTATTATAACCAGAGCATTTACTTGTATCTCTAAAATAACGTATAAACAGAATTATATTAAAATAATTTTCGGTCAATTTATGATATATATATATATATATATATATATATATATATATATATATATAATTGAGTAATTCATCGAGTCTCGAAGAAACCTCAACAGAACGCATGCGACGGCGATTTCGTCCCATATTTGGAACTCATCAATAGTGCGCATCCACTACCGAGAATTGAAACTCGCACAGATACGGTATCAGGCAAACGTCATACCAACTGTTCCAACGGGCCTCGGTGACGAAGAGGTAGCGAATTAGACTCGATAGAGCGCATCTCGATCACATATTCCGTGGTAGAACTGATCCGAGTTTCTCTTTTATCCATAGGACTGTGCACCCACGAGCCACGACTACTATCCCCTAGCCGCTTCATCCAGAGCATTAGAAGATGGTTCAAGCAAGTCTATTCAAGTTATAGGAATTAGTTCTTCTGGACTCGATGAATTAGTTAATTATAATCATCTCAAATCCTCCTAATTTCTATAACACACACACACACACACACAGATATATATATATATATATATATATATATATGAGTGTAAAATCTGTGACATAAATTATATATCAAAATAAAAGTAAATGACGAGAAAGAAAATTCTTTTGACATGTTCCGTTCAGAATTAAGGCTTTAACGTAATGGGCCTGAAGAACTTCAATCTAAAGAATGCAATACTGATCAAAAAGGAAATATTTTAAAATGAAAATTTATTCAAAATGCACTGATTTCCGAATCAGCTATGGTAAAGTTACCTTCCCCTATTCCTATTATTGCGATGTCGGCTAATGAGAAACAATAACAATGAAAATGTTTTGCGAGGATAATCCGTAAATCGGAAATATATTGATTGTTTATGTAAAATAATCTGGAAAGATCCAGATACAATAATCTCTAAGGAAATACAAATAAGAAGACAAGCTAGAACTAAGAGATGAACTCATTGGCAATCCGAATTTTTGTTTCTAAGAAAACATTGTTAAAGGTGAAATAACATTGGTTGGTGGTAAATTAGTAATTTTTTAGGATTAATCTATCGTTAGCGGGATGTTTACTGATTGTGTTAGATGCTTTTTTATAAAGATTTAATCAAGTGTTAGCAGGAAGGTTGGTATAAAGGGATTTAACATCTAAACAAGCCCTGACTCTTTTTAGAGTTTCTTGAATCGAGTCCTTTCTAGGGTATTTAAACTAAACAATCAACAATGACAATAAGATGATGAAAATCTGAATGAGGTGATTTCAGTTTAAAATTTAAATTTAATCAGTTTAAAAAATCCAGCAATGCCTGTATATTTAACAAGTTAAAGTAAGCTGTAGTTGGCTTTTGCACTTTCTCCGGATACAGGACTAGTTTCATCGCGAAACTCGTTAATTGTAGAAAGAGGACCAGTTTGAAAAGAATGAAAATAAAAACTAAAATGCAAAAATTCTGTCTTGTTCTCATGTTGAATACCTAAGCATAACTCAGATGTGGCACAAGGGTGTGAACGGAACTCACTGGGGCAATCAGTGGGGATCAAACACACTGTTCATTCGTAATTGAAGTAGCGTAACTGAAGCTTGCTACCAATTAAACCACGTCGAGGAGTCCCATTTCTAAGCGTAGCTTAGCCGTGGCACAATGACGAAATTATGGGGCATCCAGTAAAGACAGAACTCACTTTT
>CAHIKZ030002512.1:1830000-1907500 GCA_903632075.3 Acanthosepion pharaonis
GACTCATATTTACTGTAGATGATCTTTCTATACACCTTCGTTTCACTAAATTAATATACCATTGTTTAAATTGGAATTATGGTCAGACACAATACGGTGAGTAACTAATCCATTAAGCGTGTGATTCTGTAAAAGATCCCTTTTAAAATTCCTTAAGGTCTCTCCAGTATATTCTTTGTGGCAATTATTACAGTTGATAGAGTAAAAATTTCCTCATTTAAGTTTTCGCTTATGATCTTGTTTTGTATTTAGTCACGTATTATTTTAGAATTAATTGTAAAAGTGTTATGTTAAGCTTAGATAAATTCTTTCTATATGTAGTCGTCATAGAGTAGGTTGGTAAAATACTATATTTTGATTCTTTGCTTTTGTCAGAAATGTCTACTTTTCTACTTTTTTCTGTCCTTTTGCTTCGTGTTGAATAATGAATTTGAAATAATTCGGGTAATGACCGAGTTTAAAAGTATTTTCAACGTATTTCCCATCTCATGCAAATATTGAGGGTTACAAATGAGTGCTCAGAAATAGAATCCGATGATTATTCCGAATTAATGGTGAGAATAGAAATTTATGAGATAATTTTATTTCCATTTTCAACATAACAACAAAATGAAATCCGGAATAATTACCGGATTTTATTTAAGAGTACGTTTAAAAGTTTAAAAATTCTTCATCCGCTATCCTTCGTGTGCATATGTGAATATCATTTTAGTGTGACGAAGTCCTAAAGGATGAAACGAGCGACGTAAAAAATATGTTGTCTCTTTCTGATTAATTTGCCTAACGTTGTTCTGATATATAAATTGATATATCATTTTCTCCCATATTTTTGTTAAGCATTTCACCCCAAGTATAACGGGAGTGCTACTAGCACGCAAGAGGTTACAGAGAGTGGGAGCAAGAGTAAAGAGGCGTAATAGAAGAAAGGATGAAGAGAAGAACGGGGAATTAGATCATGCATCTGAAAATGAATTTGAATAATTTAAGATTATAGCAAGTAAGAGGAAGGGAGTTCCACAGACGGGAAGTGAGAAAGATGAAGCTATTGGAGTAGAAAAGATGGCTACATTTAAACGTTTCAACAGTGAAAGGGTGGGACTGAGATGCCAACTTAGGAGCACGCATAACTTCATGCAGTTTGGGAACCAGAGAAAGTGCTCGTCGAAGCAGTTAAAGCATTTGTAGAAAAGACAGAGAGAAGCGACGGCACGTCTGTGAGAAACGAGATGCCAGATCAGGACAAATCACATTGTATATCGGTCTGTGGATTTTGTCGAGGGCCTTGAGACGAACAGCGGGGACTGCAGACCATATATGGCAGTAGGGCGAATGGTGGATTTATGGATTTAAAGAATGGACTCAGGCCTGAAAAACTTTCTGGCTCGACATAGAGAACCAAATTTCCTTGCTGTAGATGAAGCTATTGATTCAGTATATTTGTTCCATCTCAGATCTTCGGACAGTGTGAGACCAATCAGGTGAAGAGAGGCGCTCTCGTGTTGATCATCAGACATTCCAGGGTGGGTCCTCTGTGCTGGGTAAATGAGAACAGTTTTGTTTTTGAGGCATTAAAATTTACCTGGCATTTCTTGTCCCAGTCAACCACAGATTGGAGGCTCTTTTTGAGACAATCGGCCAGGTTTGTTTTGTCAACGATACCAGATTTGCTATTGAGGCAGGAGTAAATAGTCTGCATTAAAACCTACTTGGGAACTGATGACATTAGGAACATTTTTTTAATGGATGCCTATGTTTGAGTAGATGCTCTGTATTTTATTTGGATATTAAACAGAATAATTATTCATTTTCCATTTACTGGCTTGAATATTCAACATTTTTTATGAGAAAAATATGCGCATTCCAGCAGGATTCGAACCTGCTTTCCCTTAGGCAAAACCGTACTAGATCTAACGTGCTTTAACATCTTGGCCACAAAGATATGCCTGGTCAGGGCAAAGCCTGATAGTTCTTTTGAACAGAGACCTTTGCCGATTCTCGAAATATACATCTCTGTTCAGTTTTGTACCAAAACATAAACATATTTTGGTATAGATATCCTAAATCATGGATATTTGAGTGGATGCTACGCAAACATAGCTAGCTATTAAAAATAACGTGTCAGCTATAAATTAAAATAGGTCGGATCAACAAATGAAAAATGCTTTCCTAAAAATAAAGTATATATAACTCCATCCGTAAAGATATGGATTGTTCCACTACAATACAAGTATAGTAGAATTATGACTATTCATATTTTTCATTTTCAGTCAGCTCTTGACGACTGAATCGTGCTTTAAAATCAAAGTTAACTCCCGGATAAGAACAAAATGTTTATATATATATATATATATATATATATATATATATGGAAGAAATATAAATAAAAAGTGTATTAGTTAGCTGATTAATGTTACTTTCAGTATCTCGACTCCAGAGTTTCGGAGATGCACCGGTCCGCTTATCTACAGGAGAAATCGGCAACTGATTGCTTATATTTCGTTTTTTTTTTAATTTTTTATATGCACTTATCATTTCTACAAGTTTTTTTCGTAATGTATCTGTCAACGTGTATGCGCGAGTGCCCATCTGCGAAGATATATATATATATATATATATATATATATATATATAGAGAGAGAGAGAGAGAATGAGAGAGAGAGAGAAGGAATGAAAGTAATTGCGGAGAAAGGCGAGGGACACAGCCCGTCTGCGTATATATATATATATATATATATATATATATAGATAGATAGATAGATAGATAGATAGATGACTAGGACTCGTTTCGAAAAAACCCTCGAATGTTTGATTTGCTAATAATCAAATCAATCTCGAGGAAAAAAAGGTTTTAAAAAAGAAAGAGCTACAAACATGAACTTCTGTCGACAAAGAATCGCACAGATGCAGGTCTGAAGCCCAAAGAAAAAAACCCGATACGAGTAAACAACTAACAAAGCGCTCAATACAACCGTAGAGCACACACACATATATATATATATATATATATATATATATAGAGAGAGAGAGAGAGAGAGAGAGATAGAGAGAGAGAGAGAGAGAGAGAGAGAGTGAGAGAGAGAGAGAGAAGAATAGCGAGAGAAAGAAGGAGAGAGATACAAACATAGAGACAAATACAGTGTGATGTTGAGATGTTGTCGGCTAAGAAGTGATTAACGCTAAATTATATTTGAGAGATTTTTTTTTATATCAAGCAGTAAAATCCTCTAGACAATTCCCATATTAGATACGTTCACCTATCATCCAGTTCATTCCCCTTCCCGGCATTTTGAACAGAACTAGAGGTTCAGATCTTGTGTTCCTGTTTAGGATTGGGTTTTTGGTTTCTTCTAAAATATACTTCTACCGTCTCCACCTAAATATTGGGTTACTTCTCATTCACATCCGCTGGACCCTTACGTTTGAGTGGCGTTATTGCTTTGCTTCGAGTGAATTGATAAAAAATAACAGTAAATAAAACTGCCGTTTAATAATAACCACGCATTTTGTCTTCTTGCAAAATCTGTGGTTGTTGCTCAAACGAAGAGCCGAGCATGTAAATTACAAATCAAACATCCCCCAATCAAATAAGTACAACAGTTTAAACATCTGGGAAGTGTTTTAACAGATGACGGAAAAAGCGACCCTGAAGTCCGATGGCGCACTGGGATAGTGAAATATACCATCCCAGAGCTAAGCAAATTATTAAAAGGATGAAGTTTTCGCTTGTAACAAAGAAAAGAATACTTAAACTGTTACATAATTAAATTTCATCTATATGGCAGTGAAAGCTGGACATCCTGCTAATAAATGAAGATATCTGAATCAGCAGAAATGTGACTCTACAGAAGGATGCTGGGAATACCATGGATTGAACATATGCGCAAAGATGACGTTTTGGAGAAAATAGAAATATAAAGGAAACATATACTTACAGAAAGAAGTAACATTTCTAGGTCACATAATAAAAAAAGAGGAACTGGAGATTTTAGCACTCACCGGGAAAGAGGAACAGAAGAAAACAGGAAATAAACACCAGAAAGAGGCAGTTGCAAATCCTAGGTAACATAATGAGCCTTTATTTCCTATATATAAAGTTGTAACCTCTGTCTGTTTGTTATCGGATTCATCCTACGGTTTTGGAGATAGACTCCCATAACCACATATTCTGAAATTACATTGCCCAGGATACTTGGATAAATATATTTCCTTTTGTTCAAAGGAGGTCCCCGAGGGGCACAAATATCCCATTTAATTTTTTCCCGCTTTGATATGAACTAAATTTAAATTTGAACAAGGGAATGACTCCAATGTAACATATAGAAGAAAAAAGCCAGAAGATGGAGATCTGATCGGTATGATCAAAATGAGACAATATTGATGTCAAGTTGAACAAGAAATTACCAATCAGTGGGTAATGCCTAACAATACATATTTGTTGCAAGAATTCAACTGCCATATCAACTTTGAAATCTGCTCATCAATTCATTCAATCAAGTATTTCATCAAATACTTATCAAAGGGCGGGGTTAGATCAAGCTGTTTTTGTGCAAAACCCTTTGAATCTTTTCCCCTTTGATTTAAATTAAATTTAAATTAAACGAAGGAATGACTTCTATCCAAAATATAGAAGGAGAAATCCAGAAGATTGAGGTCACATCGACAAGAACATTAAGTAATATGAAATACATCATTTCTCTCCACAAATTATAACAATGATTAAAAATCAATCATCATTTTCTTACAAAAAAAATGTGTGACATGCAGTAAAGGGCGGATAATTCGGCTAATAACAAGTAATCTGGATACTAACCAGACAGATTGATGGCAAGAGGATTAAAGGGAAATATCGCATTATATAGCTAACGAACGTGAGCAAACAGATGGCAGAACAAGATTTAGGAGAGATAACAGAAACGCAAAGTTTCTTAAGGATTACAAAGGACAGGGGAATTGTGGAGAGCCATATTGATCAACGACGTTAAGAGACACGGTACATAAAAAGTCGTTAAATAAACAATAGATATAAAAAAAATAATAGGAGTCGATATAGCAAATGAACAGACTTAACATGTTTTCCTTGCCTAAACAATAAAGTTAAAATATAGTATATTGTGAAATTAATATCATCTTAGTCAGTAATTTGGATTAATTTATCTTTTGGGCTTAATCGCGTGAAGCGTGTAGGTCAAGCCAAGAACTTTTCAGCAAAACCCCACGTCGTCGAGAATGGAACTGATATAATTCCATGTTATGGCCAAAGCTGATATAGAAATATTTGTATGTATACCTATGTGTTCGTGTGGGTGGTTGTGTTTGTGTACCTGTGTGTGTATGTATGTGTGTACCTCTGTGTGTGTGTGTGTGTGTGTGTGTGTGTGTGTGTGTGCTGGCATCTATTGTCATAGACCTCCATTATTAGAGGGTCTTGCCTGAGAGTAAAAGATTTTCCTAGTAAACAACATTTCTGGTCTTCGCTTTAGGCGTCCACGCAGGCAATTGTAAACGCAATGTTATTCTCATAAATATCACATGATCATAATAGATTTATTTTGGTCATTTGTCACGAATAGAATACAACTATAAATGTGTATTGGCGCTTAACTCTATCTTACAAATAACTGGCATAAGGATTTGTTTGCGATAAAGAGGCGACAAAAGATAAAAGAAAACACTTTAAACATCAATTCGACTTTCTTTTGCTTCATCTTTTCTATACCAATCTATTGGTATCTCTAAGTCTGTTTGAATCTGTCCTTTTCTATTTCTCTCTCTCTCTCTCTCTCTCTCTCTCTCTCTCTCTATATATATATATATATATATATATATATATATATATATATATATATATATATATATATATATATATATATACCTTAGTCGTAGGCATATGGACTTGTTTGTGATAAAGAGAAGACATGATACAAGGAAACAATTTAGCCATTAGTTCAATTTTCTTTCCTTCATAATTTCTATCTCAATCTATTGGTATCTATTTAAATCTTTTTAAATCTATCTATCTATCTATCTATCTATCTATCTATCTATCTATCTATCTATCTATCTATCTATCTATCTATCTATCTATCTAAATCTCTTTGAACCTCTCCCTATCTATCTATCTATCTATCTATCTATCTATCTATCTATCTATCTATCTAAATCTCTTTGAACCTCTCCCTATCTATCTATCTATCTATCTATCTATCTATCTATCTATCTATCTATCTATCTAAATCTCTTTGAATCTCTCCCTATCTATCTATCTATCTATCTATCTATCTATCTATCTATCTATCTAAATCTCTTTAAATCTCTCCCCATCTATCTATATCATCTATCTATCATCTATATCATCTATTCATATCTATCTATCTATCTAAATCTCATTCATCTCATCTATCTATCTATCTATCTATCTATCTATGAATCTATCTATCTAAATATCTTTGAACCTCATCTATCTATCTATCTATCTATCTATCTATCTATCTATCTATCTATCTATCTAAATCTCTTTGAACCTCTCTCTATCTATCTATCTATCTATCTATTCTATCATTCTATCTATTCATCTATCTATTCATCTAAATCTCTTTGAACCTCTCTCTATCTATCTATCTATCTATCTATCTATCTATCTATCTATCTATCTATCTATTTATCTATCTATCTATCTATCCAATATCTTTGAATCTCTCCCTGTCTATCTATCTATTGTAATCGTAGGAATAGTAATATGGAAAACATTACTTAGAGATACAACGATGATCCCTCACCACATGAAAGCGCTTGTCAAATAAAAAAAAGTATTTGATAGAAAAATGTCTATTTTTTTACAGATAATTGTTTTTTATAATTTCTATGATGGAACATTTGTGATTATTAATTTATTATAAGCCAAAAATCAACTCAATGAATGTGTATTTCTATATCTATTTCCATTATATCCTTTTGGAATGTGTACGATTATAACTCTGAGCAAATTCGTGTCATTTCTGGCTTTTAAATAAACTTTTTTATCCTTTCAATCCGAGCAGAGAAACGAAGCCGCTAAGACACAAGAGTTTACCTAGAGTTAAATAACACTTATTTTAAATGATTTAAATATTAATTTAAATAAATAAACATAAAAAAAAATGATTGAAATAATGAAATAAAATATGAATAAATATTTTCTCTGGTGCTTTTTTTAGTACATTCTTTGCACCATTTAGATACAGAATGAATATTCTTTCTGGATTTGCGACGTCAAAATATTTTTAGCATCACGTGTAAGGTTTAGCGAACGAATCCATGACGTGTGGAAACTTGTAAAAGTCTTGAAGATATGGATACGTGACGTCAAGGCAGTGCAGTGCTCAGCATTCCCCCAGCGAAGCCTTCTTTATTTCCGTTGGACTGACAAGAGATTAACATTTAGTCTAAAAACATTGTGTGATACACAGGAAGAACAGGAAAAATGTCGCAAAAAAAAAAAAAAAATGAAAACATGTGCGATTTCCTTCCAATAGTTTTCAACAAGGCACATATGGCTTATTTCGTCAGTGTACACTCTCCACACTAGCGCAAATAGTTTAATCCAATCGCACGAAATATAAAAAAAAGCTTAAGAGACATGCCTGTAAAGTAGAAAAATAAAACTAACTATTATAAATTCTAGAAGCAAAATACTAACAAAACTATCTTGGCGAGAATCCTGGAGAAAATAACGATATCATTTGTAGAAAGCCAAATGACAAGTAATCGAAGAGAAAAAAAGGCATCACTTGAAGCCTTCACAAAACTATAAAAGGCGACACGAAAACACTCTATCAAGATTTGAGGAATCAAATGACAAAATAATATGCAACTGATGTAATATTACAACAATATATATATATATGTAATATATAATATATATGTAATATAATATATAACAATATAATATATAGTATAATGTAATATAGTTAATTCATAATGTAATATAATGTAATATTTTTAACATAATATATGTAATATAATGTAATATATGTAATATAATGTAATATATAATGTAATATATAATATAATATATTATGTAATATATTTAATATAATGTATTCAACTTTATAATATATGTGATATGATGCAACATATAATGTAATATATAACGTTATATATGTAATATATGTGTAACTATATAATATACAGTATATATTCGTCTATCATGTAACTTTTGAAGATCTAATTTTGAAGCTAATTTGACAATAGCAAATGGATATACATTTTAGCCAGCATCGTAGTCAGGGAAAGTTGTACATATGTTATTTTTTACTTGGATAAAGCAACCCCCTAAAAATTAGCTTCAAAATTAAGTCTTCAAAAGTCGTATGATACGCAAGTATATAAGGTATATAATTTAATGTAATATATAATGTAATATAATATATGTGACTATATAATATATGTAATATAATGTAATATATAATAATAATATATATATATATATATATAAAGTAATAAATATAATATATATATATATATACATATATATATAATGTAATACATAATATATAAATGAATAGTTTTAATATAATATATGCAATTGATATATTATATGAAATATAATGTAATATATAATATAATATATAATGTATGTAACATGATATATTCAACTATATATGTAATATAATGCAATATATAATATATAATGTAATAAATGCAACATATGTAATATAATTTATGCAACTATATAATGTATGTAATATGTTGTAATATATAACGTAATATATGATATAATATATAACATATGCAATATAATGTAACTATATAATATATGTATTTAATATGTGCAGCTATATTTAATTATATTTAATATAATGTAATATATACTATTATATATATTGCAATATATGTAATATATGCAACTAATATAGTACATGTCTAGTGAAGTTTAAAATTTTTTTTTTTTAAATTATCGTAAACCTCTTCAAAGCAAAAAATTGCTTGTTTTATTTATGTGCTGTGTTACTTCAGGATGTGAAAGATCATAGCTCTCCACAACATTCTGGTTTTGTCGTTCAAATTAACTTTTGGCTCATAACTATAACTATTCGTCATTTTCTCCCAACTATTATTCATCATTTTTATGTAACATATCCCTTAAGAATGCAAGCGATCATGGCTCTCCCCAATTTCCTCTCTTTCCTTGCTCTCCCATTGTCATTTTTCGGCAGTCCATAAGCTTCTGTTTTGTGCCATATCTCTTCAGGGTGTGGTCGACAATGTTTCTCCCTCACTTCTGCTTTCGGCCACATAGCGTTGAATCACCGATTCCTTTACGGTCACCGAAGTTAAGCAACGTCGATCACCGTAAACACCTAGGTGACCGCCTGGGAATACTAGCTGCTTTAAGCTTGAATGTGCGGCTGGTGTAATGGATAATTGCTCGGAATTCTTAACTGGAGAGGTGAGTTCTAATTCCCGTTAGAGTCGTTATTTTCACTTACCCTTTGGAAAGTTATGAATCCACCTGTTCTCTCACCAACGATAGGTTAATTCGAAAGACTTGTATACCTAAAGCATTATTATCTTCCCTCCAAAAAGAAAATCTTACAATCTAAAAATATCTATGGCTTTAAATAACCTGCAATAAATAAGCCGTAAGAAGTGAAACAAGAGAACTAATGAATCCATAACTTCCTTTCTTTTTCATCTAAGAAACTTTTATTTCTTTATTATCTTTCACTGCCATTGTTCTGCAAAAGTTTTCTTCCATATGCCGTGTATCTTCAGGATGTCAAAGTTTATGGTTCTCCCCAACATCCTATTTTCTTGTTTGCTCTAAGTAAATTTTAACACTATCCCTCTATGTCACTGGTCTGACATCCGTATGCTTCTTCGTCTTTTATGGATCGTGTCACATCAGAATGTCCACAATTTTCTATCTTTTGTTGCTTTAATTAACTTTTCATTTTTTAATATCCTTCTTCTTAATTGTTTAATTTTCTTTTATTGGAATATCGTTACAGGACTTTGGCGTTCATGTCTCTCCACAACTTCCTGCAATTTTTGGTTAAAGTAATTTTGGAGGCTTTACTATACTTCATTCTTGTTCGGCCAACAAAATTATTAAGTATTACTCATTGCTTCTCTTGTCTTCAATATGACTTGTGTGTGTTAAATTCTCTAAGCATTTTTTCTCATAATGGATGTTTTTAATTGTAAACATAAGAGTATTTGTTCTTATTTTCGTTAAAACTCATTAAGTAGATTACACGTTGTTTCCTCTGATACGTTTGCTTTCTGTATGCCTTGTGAGGTTTAAACTCTCCAAGCCTTTTCCCACCAATATCTGTCCCAAAATTTTAATGTAAATGTTAATGCACATAAAATCAATGGGACAGTTCTGAAAATTAATCTTGGAACAGGGATTATAAATTTTTAGAATATTGTTTTCTTCATGGCCTTGTCTGGTGCTTCTGCAATATATTTATGCTTGATAAAATTTTGGCTTTTCTATAAATATTTACATGATTATTTTTCTGATGAACTTTATGGTAATTAGAGCTTTATGGTAATTAGAACTTTATGGTAATTAGATTTTTACGAATTTAAGCGAAGCACTTGATTGGCCGCACGGTTTCGCAATTGTGTATATGCTAACAGATTCTTCACTCGCACTTCTCGCCTGTGGAAATTTCTTCCGGCATTTTCCTTTCTAGTCAACTTTGTTCTTCAAAAATTAAAATGTAATTTCAATCGTTATCTGCTGTCGTGTTATTCTTTTATTTTTATTTCTCCATAATAGTGTTTTTTTTTCGAATATTATCTCATACTTAATAACCCCTTGTTTCTAAATGGCTTTATTTCCTTGCTTGGGGTGAAACGATTAAAAAATTAAGAAAAAAGAAAATCGTATCGTTACTACAATCACACAATTTTCTATATGTTATCGAAAGCATTTTTTTTAATTGTGCGCATGTTCTGTAGTTAGTCTTTAATAAAATAATGACGTTTGTGTTTCAATAGAGCTTATAACGATTTGAAACTTGGAAAATAAAATAATATTCGCGACCTCATAAGCATATGTATTTTATGTTGTACTGTGTCCGTTAATAATCAAGTATAACTCAAGATTCCAATGTTAAAATAAAACAGTATTTAATAACAACAGAAAATAAATACTTAACAATAACAAAAAAAGTCAACCAAAAATAATTAACCTTTTCAGTGAATACCTTGTTAGTAGCAGGGCTCGGCTTAACGTCCGATAAATCCTAAATAAACCCAAATCATCACCGAACAATAATTCACACTAATTCGACTGGATAGTTCCACTTAATAGTCACTCAATAACCCAATAATTACAGCAGTCATTAGCCTGACACTGCTATTTATACACCTGGCAGAAAACGTACACCATTGTGCAAATTAATTGAAACAACCGCTTTAGTTTCATTTCTTCCACCATACGATCAGTTTTAGACCCACTAGAGTGACAGGGTGTAATCGATTTATTTATTTTTTTCAGATTAGATCATTTGCAGTGGTCTGCAGTAATATGAATTAATTTTCGGGGTATATGGTGAAATTTGATTGGCCTTGAAAAATATTGCGTCAACCCTGATTGCATCAGATTCGTATCATGCTCAGATACTAATGTCTCGATTGTTGATTAGTTGTCCTACGGCCATTGTCTGCGATAGACGTTACTCCAAGGAAGTGTGGGAAAATTGTAATTCTGCACGAAAACACTGGCAAGCCTTACCAGTGAGCAAGTATTATAGACTGGCCCGGAACCTCTCCTGATTTAAATCCAATCGAGAATCTGTGGTCCATCTGCAAGGAACGACTTTGTTGAATGGATATCCGAAGTACTAACATGATTTAATTTGCACAAAGATGCATATTCATAAATCCAAAGTGTCACGCTCGAAACTCGGTGTCGGTAGTTAATCATTTTCTTCTTATATGGCAGTATTCGACTATGATTTATACCTCTGGGTAATATTTCTGTTTACATTATTTACATTGTTCGGACTGTTGTTCTCATCTTTATTGTCATATTCACGACGTTTCGGCTGTTGTACACTCCGCCCTTCTTCAGGTGAGTGGAATTTCGAACTTAACCCTTTTCGTCCACCGAGTTAGATTTTTCTAGTTCCATGTCTCTTCTGGATGTCTCAGTTATCAAACTTTACCTTGACTATCTAAATTTTGTTTCCTCACTGCAGTAACCAGATATTGATCTCACAACTCTTTGGACATATGGTCCAGTGGATAAAAGCCTTTGGTTCGATCTAGTGACTTGACTCAAAATGTGCTTTCTTGATCTGAACGAAAAGTTTTCATTAGGTTATTAACTTGTTTTTCATGACTTTATATAATACCCGCTGTCTAATTCTTGAAAATAGCATAACATCAAATTGTTTTCAAAACAAAAAAATTATCCTGTCTACGTAACTCTCCAAACCGATATCAATGTTCCAAACATCCCATGCCCTGTATAGTAAATGTTTCCGAATTTATATCCCTAAATATATTAATATATTGATAACCTCTTCATTAATATTCAGCGTTACCTTCTGTAAATAATTTGGAGAGAAATCAAATAAAATATTGCCGAGATCAAGCAAACCTATATATACAGTTACAGGCTCTGTTTTTTAGTTTTTGTTTTTTCTTTACAGCGAAGTTTATCCTGTATAAGTCCTGGGGACCACTCAGAATCAGCCAGTCAGTTATGTGTCATGCGTGATACACGCTTAGGCGATCATGTATTTTTTGATACCTGACTGACGAGGTAGATTTTTCCTCGCAGTAAGTTGTCATTTCTTTCTGCGGTAGACCAGTTGCAATCCAAAGCTATTTACGCATAGCTGGGGGAGAAGAAGAGGATTCATACATTTCCCCAAGATAATGGATTCGAACTCGGTTCTCCGATTCTTCAATCCGAGCGGCTATCCATTACTCCACCGTGCCTCCACAGAGTAGAGGTTTATAATAAGAGGCATTCCATACGGATGGGAGGGGAACATAACGGTTAACACTAGACCTGAACATGTTAAGATTGTAATGATCGGGGAAACATTCTCTTGGTAGTCGGTCCCAGAAAGCAGTTCGTGGGAAAAAGCAACTCAAATGAAAATTACTTCTTAAAGATGGAATACAGAGAGAGTGTGGGTGGTTTGCTACAATGTAAGTGGCATGGCCCGTCCTAGCCGTGAAGGATAGAACTATCAGAACCGGGAAATGTAGTTTGTCCGAGCAATTTCCATGGAAGTAACGATAGAACAGTGAGAGGCTTATGGAATCATCTTATCTGTTGCTGATAGCCAAAGTCGAGAGGTAAAGAAATAAATATTCCAGAAATATATTCTTGTTAAATATCAAATATAATTCAGCTATTTGAATGAAAAATTTAATTATCCAGCCTCATCGTCGGTATTCGATTTTTTTTATTTGACCTGAGATTTCAGAACGTAGAAGATCATAGCTCTCCACTCCGTCCTATTTTTTAGTAACACTAATATTTGTTTCCTCGCCATCAATCTCAGTCCTTGTTCTGCGACCTGTTTGCACAAGCTTCTTAGGTAGGTTGCTGTTGTTTAGCAGTGTCAATCTAGCCTCCACTACGCCCTGTGAGTGTCAAATTCTTCAAAACCTCTTTTCTCATTATGTGCCCTAGAAATTTCAATTGTCGCTTTCTGATTTTATGTATAATTTTCCTTTTTGTTTCCATTAAAAATCTTTTATTCTCATTATCCTTTCTTTAGGATTATCTGTTTGTTGCCTCAATTCTCTTTCCGTGATGAAATTTTTAGCACTGTTTTCTAAGTTTCTTACGAAAATATCCTGTTTCTTCTTAATATCTTATTCACTGTATTTATATTCGGACTATTGTCCTCATCTTTTTTGTCGGTACTACTACGTTTCGACCGTTGTGTCCTCGATTCTTCATCAGGTGTATATCGATCCGTGTAACCTACACGAAATTCTGAACTGAACCCTTTATTTGAACGAGAACTGGCAGGTAGCCTGTTCTCGTTCCAACACCAATGTCTCGGGATATAACGTCTTGTTCTTTTTATTTTTAGTGCAATTATTGCTACAGTCTCTTTCCGATGAGTCGAAGTACACACTACTTGGCCTAGGGATTGTACTTACAATTAATATGACACCACATTCACGAACAAATCATCTCGGCTATTGTCCAGTAGGAACCTTCCCTGCTGATGAGTGTTGCAGATTCTACTTGCCTCGAAACAGTTAAATAATAGTAACTCTTCATTCCGGATATTCAGAGACAAATTGTCAATATATTGTTTTTGATTTGTGAAGGTGAGTTCGATTAAAATGGTTAGATCTTCTGTAGTGATCTTCAATTTTTGAATTTGTTCAAACTCGCATCTCCATTATTGTTTTGGTGTCAATTGGACAGTTTTTTTTTTCTCAGCTAATGATTTTGTTTTAAATGTGTGTTTCGTTTGTCGTGGGGCTTATGTATAGTGATAAAATATAGTATTGCTATTTGGGGCAACTGAGTTCAACAACTTGTAACATTTTTGTTTTAATATTTCATCTGATTTGGTTTGGTTTATTTAGTTTTACGGCATATCAACCTCAATGGGTTATTTAATGCCGGCAAGATTTGTAGGCGATGTTCCTATGCATAGAATATGTATTCCTTGTAAGAAATCAGTTTGTAGATCAGGTTTCATTGTTGGATTTTTGTAAAGAGGGCTTTTATTGAGAGTCAAACATAGCTGGTAATATATTTTTTTCCCAAAAATGCCTTGTTAGTATTTTTTTTTCGAAATGCATTGCTGTTTTCTTTTTTTTAATATAAAAAACTATTTTTACACTTTCATAGTATTGGACCCCATTTTGTGCGTTAACTATTTGCGCATAGCTGGGACCCTAACAGGTGTTACGACCCCTGATCTCGATGAACCTGGGAACAACAGCAATTAAGAGGTTGTTCTTCGGTTCTGTAAACCTTCTCACCAGAGGCCCTGCTCCAGGACGTAGTTTATCATCATACCCAGGGTATCATTTGTTGGAGGGCGTATCTTACCCCTCTGCAGAAATGCAGTCAGCGTATTTTGAAGCCCAAGCCGACAGGGTTGTATTTCATCTTATATCTATTTTGATTACCACAATGAAAATGTTTGATTTAAAATTCATTAGTAAATTGAGCGTAACACGGTTAACTGTTTACCAATTTTGATGCTGACTTTGTTCGTGCTGATCCACGACAGAACTATATCTGATAAAATGTAGCAGTTTCAGTTTTCAGCTTTAGTGATTATGTAATATTCCTGATGGTAATTGAGAACAAAATATATCCGTTTCAAATACCATATTTATTATTACAAAATTAAACTAAACAATATTTATTTGCATATACATGTAATAATATCTTGCGTGTTAAATATATGTTTTTTTAAAGACGAGAGTAGACCAATGTTTATAGCTTGAGACGTTCTTAATATCATCACATTTTTGGCTGTTGAATATTTTTTATGCAATTAGCATTTATAACTGAAATGCTTTTTTAATCATTTTCATTTTGCATTATTAGCCTACATATACGCTGCATATCATAAAATAATTATATTTATCTACTTATCTCAAATTAACAAATAGCACAAATTAATCAATATATAACAGATACATATATCGGAATTTGTGAGCTGAAACTATTTTCTATATTTATTTACGAGAACTACTCAAGTCAGGTAATTAAAGCTCACCCCCCTCAGACATGGAAAACCCAGTTTTCTTCAAGCTGAAAGTCGCACCTGATGTACAAATTCTACTTTCTTATTGGCAATCGACTGAGGGCAGGTGTCATCAGTACGCTGTCGTTGACATCAAGCTGAACTTAAAACCATCTTTGCATATGCCGTAGGGTATGTGATACGTCACTGAGATGGTCTCTTGCTTTCAGGTCGACCCGAACAATGCAAGGAGCGACATGTCCAAGGTCAGCTGACCACTTGTTAACCTTATGGCGATCTTTTCCTCGCATTCGGTTGGTTTCTATTACTAGTGCGACCGTGTTGGCTATGTGAATCAATTAATTATAACCGCTTAGGAATAAGTTAGAACTTACAATGGAAGAGAAGCAAAGTCATTCTCAGTTGAAAAGTCAATGTCTTATTCAGATAAGTTTTTAGCTACAAGTCCATTGTTAATATAAAAGTGAACGGACGTCTGCTGTTGCCGCGAATATTTTATTTGTGGCCTTGTATGACTGTCAGTATATTGCAATTTTTTTTTAGATTTCCATAGGAGTTGATACTAGCGAATGGGGTTGTTGCGTACTTTCCGCTAGTGTTAGGGGTTGAGACTCAATAGCAGCTTTTGAATGCTAATGATAAAACAACATAATTGCGTTTGCATGAATAACTGGTGCAACGAAGTTTTCGCAACCATAATTGTTCTATCATTTGGTTCTGGACTGTAACCAAAAACAAGAATACAGGAAAACGTAAATATTCTTTAATAGTACGGATTCGCAATTGGAATGTGAAATTCATTACAAAGAATCATTTCTCTTGCAAAATTTGCCCTTAAGCTTCCAACGACAAGAAGACAGTTGAAATTTCTCGGAAATATAGGAAATTGATTTGTTTTCTTTAAAGTTTAACAATTGGTTTATTTAAAGCCAGAAAATATTTTTAGATTGTAATCATTTTTAAAAAATTTTTTGGAGATAATAATTATTTACTGAAACAATTATCAGTTAACCCTTAACTTAAGTGGTAAATGAGTGTATTCGTACCTTTCCCAAAATGTATTTACTCGTAAATAAATATAACGAACCCGAATGGAATTGGAACTCGGTTGTCTGAATTCCAATTCTGAGATGTCATCCACAATACTACCTACACATCCAAGCTTACAGCACCTTTTTGTTTCCCTGAGGGGGCTAAGGAATAATGAAGAAAGATGGGCTAGAGAAATTGGCAGTCACGGGACATATAATGATGATAGGAGGGGCAGAAAATGCTGCGAATGACCTACCTAACGAATTTGGGTAAATGGATAGCAGAAGAGGGATTTGGAGCGACGATGAGAAAACAACCGTTGCTAAGAACTAAAAATGATTAAAAGCAGCAGAGAGCCATGTCAATCCTTTCCCAGAAGGGACACGTCATAATAAATATGACGGAGTTAAATTTAGCCTAAAATTTGTATCAAGTTATTAAGGATTAAAAAGAAGAATTTATATAGTTTCTATTATATATTGAAATACAAAATTGATTCCGTATTTTAAGCAAATGGAAGGACGTCTTCACAGAAAAATGCAAGAAGATCGCCTGGAAAATGAGCTCAAACTATAAGAAACCGAACGAAAAACAACAATCCCAATGGCTATTTTTCCATAAAGTCGGAAAACAGAATAAGACATTATTACTATTTTCTTTCTGAGGAAGATGGACAAGGTGACGCTTTAGAAGAGGACAACATCGGAGATGACGTAGTTGTATTCAACGCTGATGATATCGGCAAAACTGACATGACGTCTGTCTTTGACATGGACATCCGGGAAACCGACGTCTTTTATATGCTGTCAAACAATGCCAAGAAATCGTACAGAAAATGAAATATTGGCTCCAAGGATGAGAGATAAATGCAAACAGACAAAAGTCAAATGATTCAACGAAAAAAGTGCAGAGATAGAAAAGAAGAGCCTAAGAGATGAGGAAAGAAAAAAAAATTAAACAAAAGACATTGCTCCTCGACTGGATGAATCAACTTTTAAAAGAGAACTGCATACAATAGAGAATGAAAAATATTTGAAAGATTGAACGAAGAAAGATGGAGAGATCGGAAATATTTGAAAGACGTAAAATCGGCATTGGCGAAGCTGAAAAGGAACAGAGCAGCAGAACCAAATGGCTTTGTGATGGAGATGCTTGAAGCCTTAAACAATTTCAAGATCGTCAAAATAAAATAGATATGTTCAGACTATGCACCTCCACTGAATTTTCGATACCTAAGATTTAAAATGAATTTTTAAAAAATGAAAAAGCATTATCTAAGCATTTTTTTAGCTTTAATTGAAAGCTAAATGATTAGATTTACTATTTACTGTAAGCAAAATAATCTAGTGAATTTCAAATAGAAATTATATTGATTGTAATTCAACGTTTTGGTCACTTTCAGAAAACCATTTAAAATCAGCCATTTTTGACACATTTGTAAACAAAAGTTATTTCTGGATTTTAAAAATCTTTCAAAAATAAAATATATTTTCTGAAAATTAAGGAATTTTAGCTGATTTAAAGCATTTGATTTGAAAAAAAAATATTTATTTAAGTTTAAAATAACAAAGGAATAGATTTTTAAAACAAAACAGTAGCAGTAAATTACGCATTTTTCATCGCCCATCAATGAATTAACAAGTGCCGGATGGTGTTTGTTCTTTTACGGAGACTTTATCTGTTAAAACATAATTTAAGAAAATGACAGATGAGCGCCATTTGCGTATAATTTTTAAGTACTCAGTAATCTTCAAAATTTTGGGAAATTTTCCCGGTAATCTAATTATGGAATGCTGACTTTAAATTTATTATAGTCATAGCTCTTATTTTCTGATTATACCGTGTATGGTCACCATACTTTCAAACAGGGGCACGTTAGGTAATAATATATATATATATATAAAATTTAAAAATGATTTTAGAATTCTTGAAGCAAATTTTGTTGTATTAAGCTTTTCAATTTTTGATTAGTAAGTATAGTTTTAACTTAATAAAAATATCACCAAACCGAATGAAAGCCATACAGAATTTTAAATATATATTTTAGAAATTATTATCATCGATATAAAAAATGAAAACAATTCATGTAAAAATTCATTATTCATTGATTTTTTTTTCTTAAGACAATTGTTTCATCAATAAATCTTATTTATAAAAGCAATTAAAAGAATCTCTAATTAAATAATTTCATAGTTTTATTGAATCTATTATTTTATGATTCGAAGCAGATTTTCGGGAAATGGTTAGTAATTTGAAAACAAAATTGATGATTTACATTCTTCAATTGAGTCCTGCTTTGAATTAATAAAATAAATTTTAATATTGAATTTAAAGTGGACGGAACATATGTAATAAAATATATTTTTACCAAGCTTTTCTAAAAAGAATAATTTAAAAAATAATTTCATTTATTTGTGAATAAGTCCTAAAAATACAATTAGTATACAAGAATGATTTGAGTTTTGCAAGATTTTACAACTCATTTTTTTTTCACATGAAAAAAGAGCTAAAACACTAATCGTAAATATTACGTCGACTGCTGACGTAAAAAAGAACAAGATATTTAACCAAAATTTTAAACGCGCTAGAAATTATTAAAAATGTAATAAAAAATAATTTAATAAAAACAAAAATTTTGACGTTATCGTCAAATGTTTATATTATTATTAAAAATAAGATTTCGATTTAGTTTATTAAAAAATAAATTAAATTGCAATTTACTTTATTAAAAATAATTTTAATTAAATTCTTTTGTATTTTTCAATTTAATTTATTATAATAATTAAAGACAAGTGCGTTTTATTGAATTATTTTTATGCGTGTATTTACTTAATTATAAATAAATATCTTTACGAATTACTTTATTAGAAATAAATTAAAAACAAAATATTCCTTCATATTTTATGCAATGCCTTTTCAAATGTCTGATTTGAAGAAAAATATTTACTAAGTAAGGTTTTAATCCTTAATAAGTTACTTTTATTCGGTGATAAAAAAGTGATGCTTTTTTGTTACTGAGTTGTCTCGGTCCTGAATTGTATCGGTCCTGAGTGGTCCCGGCGTTGAGTCGGCGGTGTTGAGTCGGCGGTGTTGAGTCGGCAGTTTTGAGTTGTTCTATGCATTAATTTCATCGCTCCTTCTGCTTTCAATACGTCCTGTCTGTGTTAAAGCTGCCTTCCATTATGTACCCTAGAAATTTCAACCGTCTTTTTTTGCTGCTATTTATAAGTATAATTTCTGTTTCCTTTTTCTCTAAAACTTCATCGTTTCTCAGGTATTCAGTCCAGGGTATTCCCAGCGTTCTTCCCTAGTTTTCTATCATATGTTTTTCCCGATCGCGATGTACGTTTGAGGAATTACCGATAGACCACATGAATCCGAAGGGGATACGCAACACAACCATCAGACCAGAAAAAATGCTTACAAATAGAAATTATAAGATTATTACCAAAAAGTGAATAATGCTTTCTTATTGAAATGGCTGTTGCTGCAGACCGTATTGTATCATTGAAAACCTTTAAAAAAAAAGCTATCAAAACGATCTTGTGATAGAAATCTAAAAAAAAATGTAGCAGATGAGGACATCAAAAATTTCGGTTGTAGTCGTACTCCTCGGATTGATGAAAAAACGTTTTTGATAGACTGATTGAAGGGATTCCTGGTAGCCCATGCCTTAAAGAAATATAAAAAAAATGTACTCACAAGTACAGCTACATTTAGCTGTCCCCCCACGAGGGGTCGCATGTGGCACAAGGCCGAGTTTTACGTGGTCACCGGAGCCCGTAGGCCCGGCCAAAAATATAGCCTTCGACTCGCCTAGGCGAATTCGAGAGCTGTCATAAACTCCCCGAACGGAACCTTGCTCTTCGGCAAGGCTTCGTCCGGGTTCCTCCCTACTAATGCAGAGAGTTCGACAGACGGCGTTTGCTGTAATTTTGGTACAGCTATTTTGGTACACTCACAAGTACATCTCACACATTAGGATTAGATTTATCTGTGTGAAAAATATTAATTGGAAAATATCATGTGTCCCTTTTGTGAGAGTAGCATTGGATATGATAAAGGCGGGTACCGAAAATCATGTGAGTAAATTTCCAACATCTCAGAACAACAAAACTTGCTTTATACAATCCTACACATATCATCAGCAAAAACTTCTTCATGTAAAGAAAACGTCTAAAATGTGTATAGATACGGTGCCAAGAGAAGACGTGGTAATTAGGAACTTAAAATTACTCTCCGGGGAGATAGCATCATCCCAAAGTTGATGCTGATCGTCTGTATGTGCCCAGATCCGAAGGAGGCAGAGGATTAGTTCAACTAGAACTGTCCTACAAAACTACAACAATTGGCCTCCAAAGATATTTGGAAACTACAGAAGACTGGATGATGGTATGCGTCAAAAAACATGAAAGTAGTAAGCGTCTTTACTCCGAATTGAAAGAAGCCAACAAATTCAAAATGAAGTTTCAAATGGGCGTAGAGATGCAACTACAGCAAAATACACGGGCTGAAACCGCAAAATACCTAAAAAAGACAGCAAAAACGAATGCAACCGACCAAATACTCTGCCCGTACCAAACAAGCTGACGTAGACAAAACCCGTACCCATCAGTGGCTACGTAGTTCAGGGTTGAAAGCGAAAACTGAAAGTTTTATCCTTGCTGCGCAGGACCAATGCTTGCTAACTAGGAATTATCAAGCACATATACTAAAATATTGTGTCAGCCCAAAATGCAGATTCTGTGATAAATATCCAGAAACGATTAATCATCTTGTATCAGGTTGCACTTTCCGGGTCCCGCCCAGGGACCTAAGGTTAGAAATGGCGTCATAACACTTTCCACTGACAAAAAAAAAAAAAAAAAAATTACATAGATAAAGCCCTTCGTAAGGTGTGGGCTGTACTTGTCAGAATTATTATTATTATTATTATTATTATTATTATTATTTCGCCCCAATCAAGGCAATAAAGTAAGACGCAAATAAAAAGAAAAAATATTACTCAGCAGAGAGAACTGTAAAAGAATAGAAATTAAGAAAGTAGAAGATAACGATAGAGATTGCATTTAATCAAAGATCTAAGACCAAAGTTAACTGAAAAGCAGAAAGCCGGAAGAGAGTTAAACAAGCGAGAAGTGCGGGAAGAAAATTGTTAGCACAGACCAGATTTGCGCAAACAACGTCCTGTTGGCCACGTGCGACTCGTTTGGCTTTCTAAATGACTTGTTTAATTTCATGAGGAAAATAACTTTTCTTAAAATTTAGTTTGTTTCGTTTTGTTCTCACTTGTTCACTCACACACTCTCGCACGTAACCACATACATAAACAATGATTAAGTTCAATATTTCTTAAATCTTTAAACTTCCGTCGAAGATAACGGGTTTCCTTATTGGTTAAAATGATTTTAAACGATTTTTACTCAGATCAGATGTGTAAATATATTTTGATTTAAAAACAGGAAACCTTCATAATAATTCTTTATCTGAAAAAAAAAATTAATTTAAATTTTTTTCATTTTGTATTTACCAGTGAGTAAATTAAAAATTAATCACACGAAGCGCCCTATGCTAACCACACTGTGAGATGATTATGCATATGTTCATCTGTCAGACGATTATGTCTAAGTTTATCTCGAGTGAAAATTACCTTGAATCTTTTAATTACTGCAGCCGGCCTTATGATAAACCATATCTCATGCGACCCTCGGAAAAGTTGCCCATGCCTGGTATAGATCTTACCGTTACCTCGAGTTATTTCACGTATTAAATAGGGAGAGCTTTCCACCAAGCTTATACTGCGCTTAAAATCATAAAGTCTAGGTGTCAAAGGTGTCTAGGTTTCATCAGTAGAATAGCCAAAAGAATATTTATAGAAAAGGTACTGAACCCGAGATTGGCAGATTCTTCTTTGTATTTTATCAAGAATTTCTAACTAGAAACAGAAGCATCCGACCAATTGTAATGGCAATATTCAGTGTATGGGTGAATGGTAGACTTATAAATATGTAAGATAGATTCTGTCTACCCCGACACATTGAAAAAAAAATCCTAGCAGCAGACCTTGATTCAAAATGATCTTTCCTTTTCATGATTATAAAACGTCATTATATAAGCTACCATAAAATACATTTTGTAAAAATGAAGAAAAAACCTCGACAATCGTGCCTCCTAAATAAGGCAAATAACGCAACATAACCGTGTTTGAGAATTAATATTTTATTTTCACTACAGATTAGTTATCCGTTTACAACTTGATAAAAAAAAATGGCTCCCTTAAACGATATACATCAGATATATAATATAGAGATTACAAATAACGGCACTTTATCAATTTCTGTAAAACTTGAGAAAAGAAGTTCTTACATTAATGGTGCCTTCTTACTTATGAAAACCTCGCGTATTTATTAAAATCATTTAGTTTGCTTCTTTTTTTTTCAGTTTCATTCTTCAAGTCGTGATCAGAAATAGATGGGGTTTCGTTTTTAGACATTTCGGAGGGTGGGTTGAAATTAAAAGCTATTCAATAAAAGGCCCGTCCGCAAATCACAAAGTAAGCGATAATTTTATTACGTTTAATTTTCACTTCTATTATTTAATTCGCCTTTGATGTCCGTTGTGAAAGTGGTTGGAGTGAAATGCAGTTTGCTCTCTCAACTAATTGTCTGGATGAGGGGGTGGGAAATGAAACAAAAGAGATAAAATTAAAAACAAAAAAAACAAAAAACAACATCGTAACGGCCACGCACCACTCCTAATAATGCCGCAATACTGACTGGCCCAGCCACAGACCCCACCACTATCTTCCAAAAATCAATAGCCCTCTTTTTAAAAGCTGAAATGGATATCGATCGGAAAAAATTTTAAATCAAACTAAAATTCTGATCACTTTATCTTTGATTTCTTCCTATATTACTTTTCTGATTAAGAACCATCGTAATGTCTTAAGTTTCATTCCTCTAGAAGAAGAAGAAGCTTAAACAATAATAATAATAATAATAACAACAACAGCAACAACAATAATAATAATAATAATAATGGAGTTTCAATTGGGTGCAGAAATAAAAGTAAAGAACAATGCACCGACTGAATCTGCATAATACATAAAAAAAGAAAGCAAAGACGAATGCAACCGACCAGATACAGAAACAATGAAAAGATAAACCGTTTCATGGCCAATACTCTGCCCGTACCAAACAAGCTGATGTAGACAAGCCCCGTACCGAACAGTAGCTACATAGTGCAGGGTTAAAAACTGAAACCGAAGATTTTATCATTGCTGCGCAGGAGCAATGCTTGTTAAGAAGAAATTATCAAGCACACATATTAAAATATTGTGTTAGCCCAAAATGCAGGTTCTGTGATAAATCCCCAGAAACAATTGATCATCTTGTAACAGGTTGCACGGTATTGGCACCCACTGAATATAAAACTCGGCATGACAGAGTTGGCCAATATCTTCACTAGGAAATTTACAACTTCTACGGGAAGGAAACTCAAAGAATCTAGTATGAACACCACCCATACACTGTTATGGACACAGGGGCTGTTACTATTTTATGGGACTACACAATACACACAGAGAGAACAATCAAAGCTAATTTCACAGACATTGTTATTAGAGACCGCAAAAAAAAGTGTCTCCTTATTGATATGGCAGTCCCTGTGGACTGCAATGTATCTTTGAAGATCTTCAAAAAACTATCCAAATACAAGGACCTAGAAATCTCAAGAGTCTGGCATATTGGAACATCAACAATCCCTGTTGTAGTTGAAGCCCTCAGATTGGTTGAAAAAGATTCCAGTACACTAATTGAAGGGATTCCTGGAAGTCCATGCCTTAAAGATATACAAAAAAAATGTTCCCACAAGTAAAGCCCACACATTACGTAGGGCTTTATCTATGTAAAATATGTTTTTTTTTCTTTTTGTCATTGGAAAATGTCATGATGCCATTTCTAACCTTAGGTCCCTGGGCGGGACTCGGAACGAAATGTGGACACACCAGAAATCAAAGGAATAATAATAATAATAATAATAATAAACCTCAAGAAGTGTTACAGGAAAAATCAGTTACAGAAGACAAAAAAAAAAACAAAAAAAAACAGCATCTACTGACGAAGTTCAAACATTTGGGGATAGTGTTTAGAGCAGCCCAAAGGAATATAATCCAAATGCAGAAAGGATCCAATGAAAAAAAGAAAGAATGATGAATAATCTTCTACAAGAGTATAACCAATAATAATGTTAGGCTAGGTTTAACGAGATCCCATAAATGGAAATCGATAAGAAATGACAAGGTACCCAATTTTTGGTTCTATCATGTAATCAATCCTCAAAACATTGCGTAAACTTTATTAGCGCTAATTAATAATCCCAGTGAAGTTCCAAATGGATTAGTGAAGGTGTTACATATCTCCTACCAAAAGCATGTGAAACAGATGATCCGAAAATTATAGAACAATAACATGTTTTTCGACCACGTATAAAATGATCACGTCTGTCCTGAAGAAATGTACTTACTCTTTTCTCGATCAAAACAACATTCTTCCCTTGGAACAAAAGGGATATCGGAGAGCTTCATATGTTTGCAAATATCAACTATTGGTAAACAAAATGTTCTTGAAAAATTGCAGGAAAAGGTATAGAAATCTCAGAACAGCCTTTGATAGTGTACCACATCGTTAAGGTTTGTTTTTTTTTTTTACCAGGATTATAAAGATGTGCGAAGTTGTTATATTTATGCAATTTTTATTCTTTTAAAATGCTTTTATTTTATTTCATTTTTTACTTAAGTTCCTCCACTATAAGGCCCAAGAGACATTAAAGGTAGAGTACCACCGAATGAGATGTGTGATGCGAATCCACAGGAAGAAATATGTGGCGAATAGATAACGACTGAGACTAGACTTGAAGTGGTTAAGATTGTGGTGCTCTTGGCAACATCTACGCAGAAGTATGTGACACAAAGTAGAGTTTCTTGGGGATTAGAAGGGAATGTGAGTGATTCATACCTGTGTATGTAGCAAGGCGGGTCTTGGTCGCTAAGTTCTGAGCTGGTGGCTCGTCCAGACATTTGCCATGTAAGTAGTGATAGGCCTGCAACCGTTGTGTCTATAGGAACGAGAGAAAATGAGGTGGAAATTACGCCCTAACAAGGCCACATAAACGGTTTTGAATTTTGTAAAGTAAAGATTAGGCATATCCAGACAAGATATGGCAGCAATAATTCATTTTGGGGTTGATCTTACTCTTGTAAGAGAATGGCAGGTATCATGTACTTTTGGGAGAGGAATAAGGAGCCGGCCATTTTTTTACGGTATGTTTAGGATCGTATATAGGAGTACCACTTGAGGTCAGGAGAGGAATTGAGTCCCTATAGTGGTTCAAAACAGCGAACCCCACGGAGAATGCAGCCGGCCATCATTTGGGGAGGGGTGAAGGGAGAACGAGTCATACTGTGTACAAATTGTCACATACAAATTATTGATTCATTTACTTTCCCATAATCCTGGGTATGAATATAAAAGCAAGATCTGAAGATTGGCAGTTTGGAGGAACGTGGGACCACCTCTTAATAGCTGTTGTTCCCAAGTCCACCCTAATCCGGGTGGTAGCACCTGTTATGGTCTCAGCTATGGGAAAATATTGGAAAACAAAAGCAAAAACAAAATACTATGAAATTATAAAAGTAAATTTTATAGTAAAATTACCAACACTACGTTTTATCGGTAGTTGCGTTCATAAAATATTTAGTCAAAACTATCAGATATTGCTTTTATATTCATACCCAGGATTATGGGAAAGTAAAGAGGAATTTTAAGTATAACAGTCCAAATAGCAGTGAAAAAAACCTTGAAAATGAAATCGTACGTAAAACCTGTGAGACACATTTTTACACCAGGACAGAAAGTTAGATTAGAGAGGGCAAAGTCATATTGAATAACATGGAAAATTAAAATTATATATATATATATATATATATATATATATATATATATATATATATGACTTTAATTTCAATCCTTCATAAACTTCCGATCCTTAGCTATGATTAATGAATAATGCACATGTCATTTTCGTTTATGATCAATTTCATCACGATTCTTCTGTTAAGCTTGGAGAGTAATTATACCTTCTTATTGCTCAAAGTAGAATCCAATATCGTTATAAAAACCTCGGAGAATTCCAGTAATATATCTTTAATCATTTCTAAGTTTTCAAATCTTAACAAATAGACAATTTTGTTTTTACACGATTTGGACAATTTTGTTGTTACATCCGGTATATGGCTATTAATATATAAGATCATTTTCGAATCCTCCAACGACCGGTTCGCTAAGCTTTTATAATTTCAAGAATCTGTTCACGCGAACGAATACGAAACACTATCACTGCTTATATTATCAAGGCTATTACATGTGCGTGGCGTTGTGCTATGTTATGTGAATGATGATCGAATGAAAAACTTTTGTACATTACTTTTCATCCAATACAATTTCAAAGAGCTACCCACGGTAGAGGCTAACTGGATGGGATGACTTTATGTATATAAAATTATAGATAAGTAGGGTATGCCGGATAGATAACGGTTCACTATAGTCCTGAATAAGCTAAGATTGTAGCGCTCAAGGGACCATTCTATTGGGAGTCTTTTCCACAAAGCAACAGAACATGGAAAGCAGCTCTCTGAATGGAACTTTGTTCTTACAAATGAAATACGAATGAGGATAGTTTGCTCATGACTACATGATATGGCAGGGCTTAGCTTAGCTATGAGGTGCTGGTACAAAGGAATGTAGGTCGTCAAAGTAGTGAGGCCTTTGAAACGTTTCTCATCTAGGAAAGTGTATGCGAGCAGAGAACAAATGTAAATATTTTTTTTATTTATTTATTTTTTAATTTTATTTTGTTCATTTATTTTCGTTATTTTTGGTTGTTTTTTGTTTATTATTTTATTTTTTTACTTTTTGTTTATATTGTTATTTCTTTTTATTTTATTATTTTTAGTTTTATTATTTATTCATTTTATTTATTTATTTTGCGTGCGGAAATTGCGTCTAGTCGGAAAAATTAGATATTTTAAAAAAAAGAAGGAATTGGCTGGTGACATGGAAATTGTATTATTTTCGTTCAGGCAGATAATTTTGAAGGAATCTTATACAAAATAACTTCGTTCGTAGCTAAGTAAATATTAGTCTTTAGTACTTGAGTCTATACCAATTGGTTCGCGGATAGATAAATAATGGTTGTTTATATTTGCAGTAATTTCATAGGTGGCAAATTCAGACTGGGTCTTCACCCTCTGCAGAGGACGCACTAGGACGATCCGAGGCCCCGACAACAGTGCAGTGACAGAATCAGTTCAGACTCACGCTGGGTGCTCCAAACATTTAGCTTTGCGTCACAACTAAAGTAGGCTTGGAAAATCACCATTAAAATATGTTTCTTTTTTTATAGAATAGAAACCATATGAATATAAACGTTTGTATATAGGCGTATATACCTGCAGTTGACGCAAAGGATATCGGCGCAAAGACTAAACTCGGTGAGCTGAATTCACAATTCGTGCTGTTGCGTTCTCTTCTGCAATCTCTCGCCTGGTAAAATAACAGGGTAGACTTTTCTCTCTAGCCTTGACTGACAACCAATCTAAGAAAAGGAAAGTACTTCACTATTTTTTCAATGAATGTTAATTCACTGACAAAGAACAGATATCCGTGGAGAGTCATGGTCGCCTATGTCCTGAAAAGACACGGTATAAAAATATAAAATTAATTCATGAAGAAATCTGCCGAAGATTAGATGTAAAACAATCTGTCAAACTCTAACTATAGATTCGTATAAGTCAAGTGAAGTATTTTAAATTTACCCTATTATGTATATATATATATATATATATATATATATATATATATATATATATATATATATATATATATGCATGTATAGATATGTATTTATCGGGACCAATCAATTTTCTGATTGGATGACTTGAAGCAACCAGCTTTTGATGTCAGTCGGTAGAAATCTCTGGTCTGCTCGTTTCATTCCAATTTATTTCTATCATCAGCGAAATTACCTTTGCCTTCAGCGCCTGATTTGATTAGTCGATTGCTACTTGGCCGCGGTCATCGACGCTAGGAAGTTAATCCCACGGGCAGATTCCCGGGGGAGAAAACTGACTCGATTGTATATCAAAATTTGATTAAACTGATTACGCCCAGTCCTTTAAAGAAGACACCAATTATCTCTGATGTGGAGTTAGCGTGTATTCTTCTGTTTCCTTCTCTGTACGCTACCACTCTTTATGAAATACTGCTTCCACACACAGAATAATTCTTTCAGATCGACCGTTTCTACCTACACTATATAGGCCTGTTAAGCCGATAAATTACCTGTATTTATCTGTATTCAATCATACGATTATTGTTGTTCGTTCTTTCACGTTCCTCGACTACACGTACTGTTATGACACATTTTCTGGACAACTTTACCTCCGATTCAAATATTGCAAATATTTCTTGAGTTCTCCCCATCGAATCGTGATATTTTGGTTGAGTATTAACAGTAAACAGTTTACCAGTCCTTAAAGGAGATACACACGTTGTCACCCAAAAGCAATTTCCATTCCATTATTCCGTCCTTATTTGTTGATTTTCTGAGATTTCAACTTACATCACTTGTTCATTTATCTTTTTTTTCATTTTAATTCATTCAGTTGCATTTACATTAGTAATACAGTCATCAGAAGATCTGCCTATACTGGTGAGGTCGTTTAATTTTCTTTTCCAATATGTTGGTTACAATCGACATAAATAACTTTTAAAAACCTCCCCTCTCCATGTTTATAGACAAATCCTAGAATCCTTTCGATACATGACTGACGAGGCAGATTTTTTTTTCCCGCAGTAGATTGATATTTCTGCCTGTGGTAAACTGGTTTCCAACAAAGGCTAAATAACCCAGTCTGTTCAACCTATAGTTGGGGGTAGAAGAGATGGATTCATACATTCCTCAAGGTTATTTGTGCGTAAGTGAATCTAAAGAACTCGATTGGAATTCGAACTCGGGTTTTCTGAGTTCACACTCCGAGCCGATATCCGTTACACCACAACGCGCATCCATAAGAATCCATAAAAAGAATTACAATATAAAAACGCAATAATAATAGCGAACTTATTCTTCTATGCATGCTATGGCCACTTGACTATATTCCTTTTGTGCGTTTACATTCTTCCATTTTGTAATTTCTTTTCTTTATTAATGTCAGAGAATTACTTTGCTTTTGACTTGTATATACGAGATCTATCTGGAAAGTAAGGTGACTGGTGTCGCAAACAATTTATTGTAATTCCAAACTACAAAATAGATGGTTTCCCTTTCAAAGTAATCCAGCTCAAGTCTAATGCATGTTTCTATCCTTCTCTGCCACGCTTCTATGAATTACTGGAAGGATTTATCTTGGATGCCCCTCATCTCCGTTGTTACGGCCCACTTGAGAGGCTACACGCCTTTAAAACAGGTCCCCATGATGATCCCCTAGAACTTTGGGAAAATAAAAAGTCACACTGAGCATGATCAGGTGAATAGGGAGCTTGTTCCAGTACGACGATGTTCTTCTCGGCCAGGAACTGAAGGATGCTCAGCGCGTTGTGACAGATGCATGTTCGTGGTGAAGCAGCCACGATTTATCCTGCCACAACTCTCATCTCTTCTTGTGCACTAAGCGAAGAAAACCGCGGTATCTGTTTGCAGACTTGCTACTTGATCATCTGGCCCTGTGATAAGAACTCACCGCGGACGATGCCTATAGATCACACAGCAAACCCAGTCATGTTACTTTTCAGGAAGACCTCGTATATCTTTTGATGGTTTTTTATTATTTTATCTTGTTTTATATCATCATCATCATAATCATTATTATTATTAATTTTAATTGTCGTCAATTCAACTTACTGAGAATTTTGCAAATTGCCAATTAAGAATTTTGCTAATTATGATTGACCATACTCGCTATATTCTATTAATATTACTGCTGTTTTCTTTTTTTCTTTGTTTTATTAAATTTACGACATACAAGGCCATAGAGCCAATCGATGTAGAGTATTAATCATTACAACTTTACAAATATTTACATTAAGGTTCACCCTCTATAAGTCCTGGGGTCTGTTCGAGCCAGATGATTACGTTAAGGGGTAGTATATATGGATAGAAAGAGGAAGATAGCTGTTTAATCCTAAATTTGAACACGTTAAGACTGTAGTGATCAGGAAAACATCCTATTAAAGTAGGTTCAACAGAGAAGTGGTTCGCGTGAGGAATCTGTTCGAGTGGAACTTACTTCTCACCGATGGAATATGGAGGGAATGTGGCTGGTTTGCTACTATATAGGTGGCATGGTGGGTCTTAGCCGTTAAGATTACGCCTGGTGGAATCAAGGAATGTAGTTCGTTCGCGCAATTTCCATGAAAGCAGCGATAGAGCATCGCGAGGCTTACCACATTGTGTTTGAGAGAGATGTTGAAAGATCGAAAATAATTTGTCACCCACAAGGAGTTGGGGAAGCTTTTGGATTGTATCAAGCCTGGAAAGTGGGTTCTGGTCAGTTCCCGCCCAAATACGACTGTGTACCACAATTAGCAGCTCTTGGGTAAAAGAGACTTACAGCCATATCACGTTCTCTTACGAAGTTAAGCAGGGTTAAGTTTGTTTAGCACCTAGACTGCTTGGAAATAGCAGGTGCTGTAAGTTTGGTTATGCGCCTTGTGTAACGGTTAAGAGCTCAGAATTCCAGTTCGGTTCGTTATATCCACTTACCTGCAAATACCCGTAGGGAAAGTATGAATCCTTTTCATCTCTCCCCGGCTATGTGTTAATTAATAAGACCTATATCGGTAAATTATTATTATTACCAAAAAATATTTTAAAAATATTTTCCGGCTTTAAATAACCAACAAATGGTTGATAAGCTGTCAAAAAAACATCAATTGATCAATCTTCGGAAAATCTTCTCTGAGTGAAAATTATTTCTTATATTTGAAACAGGAAGAAAAATAGGGTGACTCGACTTTTTGAAAATGGTACGGCCTGTCGTTGCTCTAAAGGTGCGGATTGGTGGTACTGTCTGTAGTGGTGAAATAGTTTCATCCTTTATCATAACGCTATATTTTACGAAATTTCACCCATTATAAAAGCTAGAGAACCACACAAGGTAGAAGGTAAGTGTCGGAATATTAATGATGATTGCTCTCTACGATATTGAAGGGAAAGTGAAATGAATTGTACATTATAAGAATGAGGAAGATAGATAAGAACTGAACGCAGACTTTCAGATGTCAAGATTAAAGTTTTCAGGGGATAACACACGGAGGAGTCTCTTCCACGAAATGGAAAAGGGCTGTGTTGTTTCTTTCTTAGAATAAGAATAAAAACGATGTAAGACCAATTCGCCTCCTCAGCAGTAAATGCATGAACTGATGGAACTAAAGTATGGCGCTAATATTAAGATTTGTAATGGAAATATCTGCAAAGTAGCGACTGGCCTGAAATGCTACGATTTTGAATTCTATCAAAGCTGGAAAATGAGGGGTGGGTAGCTCTAGCCCCGATGTGGCAAAGACATTATAGATGAGGTTTCCCTGAAAAGAAACGGAATTGATTACGTTCTTTGTCCAAGATGAGTTCTTGTCATAAGGCCAGACGATCAATCAGCAAGTCTACAAAGAGGTCATGTAGCCTTTGCTTCGCTCCATACAAGAGAAGAGAGGGGAATTGTGGCAGGGAAAATCGTAGCTACTTCATCACGACAATGCAAGTGCTCACAACGCGGTGTGTCGTCTATCTTTTTTTTCTTCAAATCTCGCGTCTTCACGTGTCAACATAACGTGTCATCTGTTTTTTTTTTTATTATTCAAATATCTTATGCTCATGCGTTAGTTATTTATGTCTTTTCTGTTTTTTTTCAAATCAATTTTTTTTTTCAAATTGTGTCAGCATGACACAACGCCCTGAGCATCCGGCAATTACTGGCTAAGAAGAACATCTCCGTACTGGAACAATCTCTCTATTCAACTGATCATTGCACCATGTGACTATTTTTTTCACCAAGTGCAAGGGCATCGTCAAGGAGACCTGTTTTGAAGGCGTGGAAGCCATCAAGGTGGCGATAACGACAAAGTTGAGGGCATTCAAGAAGAATCCTTCCAGCAGGGCATAGAAGCGCTGCAGAGGGTGGGTGGAAAAGTGAAATGACGGGGAGTAATTTGAAGGGGAAACTATGTAGATTGCTATTTGAAATTGCAATGAATTGTTTGTGACACAAGTCACGTTACCTTTCAGATAAACCTCGGATTTGGATTAAGTTGTTTCTTCATTTTACGAAAATTCGTAAGAAATAAGAGTTATTGGAGCCAACTTTAAAAGCAGACAAGCACTTCAAACTAGATTCAAAATAATTGTGTTGTATCACACATTCTAGTAACTAGACATTGTGATACAATAATTTTGCACTGAAATTATTTTATTTGTCATTGTATACTCCGTAAATATTTACATCTTTAAGATTTTTATCGTTTTCAAGAATACTGTTGGGTGAATCATTTTTTCTGTCTTTTGTTGCTGAGAGTTTTCAATTCTTTCGTCGTTTTAACAACGGACTTTGTCACGGTTCTGCGACCCATTCAGCCAAACTTCTAAAGTGGAATTCTTACTTGAATAGTCCTATTTATTTTCCTCTGGCTCCAAGTAACATACCATCAAGGATGCTGATTCATACTGAACATATACCTTGTACCAAATAACATACCATCATGTTTAATGCTTCATACCTAATATTTGTCTGATTCCAAGTAACATACCATCAAGGATGCGAGTTCATACTTAACATACATCTGATTCCAAATAACATACCATCAAGTTGGTTCATACCTACCATTTCTATGGTTCCAAATAACGCACCATCAAGTTTGCTGGTTCATACCTAACGTTTCTCTGGTTCCAAGAAACATGCTATCAAGGCTGCAGTTTCATATCTAACATATACCTGGTACCAAATAACATATCATTATGTTTGATGGTTCTTACCTAACATTTGTCTGATTCTAAGTAACATACCCTCAAGTATGCTGGGTCATACCTTGCATTTCTCTGGTTCCAAGTAACATAATATCAAGTTTGCTGTTTCATAGCTAACATTTCACTGTTGCCAAGTAATATATCATCAAGGCTGTTGGTTCATACATAACATACCTCCGATTTCAAGTAACATGTCATCAAAGCTCCTGGTTCATATCTAACATAACTCTGGTTCCAAGTAACATAGAATCAAGGCTTCTGGTTCATATCTAGCATAGCTCTGGTTCCAAGTAACATACCATCAAGACTTCTGGTTCATACCTAACATAGACCTGGTTCCAAGTGACATACCACCAAGGCTTCTGGTTCATATCTAAAATAGCTCTGGTTCCGAGTAACATACCATCAAGGCTTCTGGTTCATATCTAACATAATTCTGGTCTCAAGTAAAATACCATCAAGTCTTCTGGTTCATATCTAACATAGCTCTGGTTCCACGTAACATACCATCAAGGCTGCTGGTTTTTACCCAACATATTTCTGTTTCAAAAAACATACCATCAAAGTTACTTGTTCATACGTAGCATACATCTGGTTCCAAGTAATATCAATGCTGCTGTAGTGATACCTTGATCACCGCAGTCACGTTAGTCTGGGACGATGATCAACTTTTTTGATAGCATGAAAACAGCCCGATGGTTGCCTGCTCTGCTCTGGAAATTTTGGCTTTGCAAATTTTATTAAAGTTTCACTAGCCTATAATTTATATTTATAAACAACCTGTTTTTCTCCTCAATATGGTAGGCATACTCAGACAAGATACCAGCCTCGAATTGATATTCTACGGATATTATTTTTATAGTGCTGGTTTTCCTTTTCGTAGACAGCCTTCATTACGGCTAACGAACCCTATCTAAGAAATTCTATATTAAAATGGCAATTTTTATATAATTATAGAAACGCGTATTCGAGTGATATTGTGGTATATACTTCTTGCTAACTTAATCATTACTTATTTATCAAAGCCTAATGACATTTGATAGAAAGTCGACTCTACAGGAATATATTAATTTCATGTCGTTGAGGCGAACAGTTGAGTTAATCAGAATAAATAAATATTAGAATATTACTTGTCACCTAATTTATTTAAACTTTACATGAAGCTGTCTTATGGGGCTGCAGATTCCACCAGTATTAGATGCGAAGATGACACCGTGTTGATTCCAAGCACAAAAGAAACAAAATTCAAGACCTCTAAAAGAAGGTAATAATAAAAAGTGAAATGAATGGACTGAGAAGACATGGTTGTCAACGAGGGAAAAACGCCCAAGATATGAACTACGAATTGGAATTTTTCAATATCCAACCAGTATGAATGTTTAAATATCACATTGAAATAGGAAAAAAAGATGCCTTCCAAAACTAAACAGAGTATTTAGAAAGTGAACATATTATTTAGAAACACATTTATGCTGTAAATCCATGTAATATCAATCCTCCTTTATGACAATGAATGCTGGGCAATTTTCCACAGAAGAAGCGGAGTCTTGCGGCAACAAATACGTGGCTGTATAGAAAGTTGCCGAGAATGGACGGAGCGTGTAACCAACGGCAAACGTTTAAGGAAAGCGGAAATAATAGGTTTGCTAAAACGTCGGAAGAAAATGTAAGGATAATAAAGATAGCCAGAATGAATATTCTGAAACTCCAAAAAAATCGATGAATTAAAAAAACTATTCTGAATATGACACAAAACGAGACAGGGCGCGATCGCCATTGGTATCTCAGCAGATACAGAGCAATTATCAAAGAAATCCCGATAAAGAATTAAGGATTAAAAAGAGTGACTAAAGTACCCGGGGCATAAATCCACTGCGTTCTGGGAAGATGATGTGTAAATGACTGCCTAATTAGTATAGCTAAGGCATCGATTTATAAATAAACAAGCAGTAAAGGTAGGCCAGCTCTCAGTATACGAGATAAACGACTACCTACGGACTGATAAAAATACGAAAGACATCGCACATCATAACAGTCGTTTTACTTAGATTAAGGCTGTTGAAATATCTGGGAAACGCGATGAGATAAAAGTTTTGAAATATTTAACACTTACATCAAATATTGAGAGTAAAAGGGACAGGGAGAAAAAGACGTAACCTAAGTCCTGTATTTTTGTAAATGGATTCTAAAATATCCATTGGTTGTGCTGCTCTTGAAATTATTTTTTAAATGAATTTCATATGAAGTCAATAATATAGAATAGTAGAAAATTATAATTAGTGATCGTGCCTAATGTGGCTTCAATGATACCCGAGTCTCTACGGCTGTTTCTCATCCGGTGTACCCCGGAGCCCTACGGTACAGCAAGAGGTCGCTATTAGTTCCGCGAGAGACAGTGATAAATAAATAGTCTAATGTCTTTCTGAGTAATTTTTATTTATAATTTTACTATACAATTAGGACATATTGTTGGAAAATCCTTGCTTATTATAAGAAAATGCTTAAACGGCTTATATTATTTGAAATTATAATAAGCATAGGGAATTTATTTAGCGATGCTTATATGGCGTGAGCGTTAAAACGCCGTCTCTGGTTAGTGGGTAGATCCAAGTCGTGACGGTTTTATGTATCATTGTATATTATGTTTGCCATGATAAAATGTTTGCTACGATAAAAATGTAGTGATTTACCAAGTGTAGCTTAGATGTGGAACAAGGCCGAAAGTAGGGGGCACCCAGTAAGGATCGAACTCAAAAAATGATTTTCTATGGCATAGGTTAGATGTGGCACAAGGCCGAAAGTATGGAGCACCCATTGAGAATCGAACTCACTACTCAGTCGTAACTGTTTTGGCGAGACAAGCTTGCTAACCGTTACACTAAGTCGAGGTGCCCCTACGATAAAAATGTAAAGTAGGTGGATATTAATAATAGTATATATACATTTTTGTGCAGGGGAAAAGTAACTCCGGGTTTTCACAGGGGTAAAAAAGGTTGAGAAACGTTGGTTGAAGAACTCTAAAGCTACTTATTTATATAACTTTACACATTTTATTTAAAAGAAAGAGGACTAGATCGACTCAAGTGATTGTGATATAATTTAACATTAAAAAAACTCTCCCAAATTCGTATTACTTTAAATGCAATCAGGAGTTGATTGAGTGATCATCTCTCTTGGCAGTAGGCATGGAATCTATTTGTCTCTGTCTATATTTACTGAGCGTAGCTTATATTTGGCATATGGCTATTATTATGCAACTCCAAGTAAGTATATAACGCTTTATATACTTAGTCTATCTAGAAGAGGTCTATTTAGAAGGAAGTAAGACCCTGGCGTAAATTACCGCCGACAAGCGGTCATACCCAAGTACAGAAATGTCTATGAAAGTAAACTCAGACAGAAAACCCGGAAGTGGAGCTTCGACGTGGGTTGATTGTCAGCACTGATAACTTTTCAAGCCTACCTCAAATGTAATGTCCTGTCTTACTTTGGATCTTATCGGTAAACCTGAGAGAGCGGCAGCATGTTGCCTGGGAAACGCACGGACACCATATACCATCGCTCAGGCCTGATCCCTGGAGAGGTATCTCCAGTTTTGACATCAATTTGTGTCCAGAGAGAGTGCTAATTTTATCTCAGGAGCTTAAAGGATGCCGTCTTTTTCTGTGTGTCTCGTCCCTTTAGGACGAATGCGATCATGGCTCTTTACAATTTCTTGTACTTTCTTGCTCTTAATAAATATTTCCTAAGCCTTGTTCCACCATTCATTTACTCAAGCTCACTATGTAGGCTATACGTTGTTTTCTCCCCCGTCATTTCTTTAATGTGACTTCTGTGTAGCAGATTCTCCAAGCCCTCTTTCCTCACTATGTACCCTAGAAATGTCAACAGATTTTCCTGATGTTACGTATAAGTTTCATTTTATTTTCATTTTCTCGAAAACTTTCTCGTTGTTCGGTTCATGGTATCCTCAGTATCCTTCTGTGGAACCATATTTGTGTTGTTTCAAGTCTCTTCTTCAACTGCGAGGAGATTGTCCAATATTATTAGACTGATATCCCGTAACAGCTCAGTACTCTTTTCATTGTTTCTAACGAATTCTTTCTGATTCTTAATACTCTGCTTGGCTTTTAGAAGGCATCTTTGGCTATTCAAATGCTCCTTCGGATTTCAATGTCGCACTTTCCGTTCTCCTTCTAAAACATTTCTCAGATACTTGTTGCACTTGTTCGATGTTGGCCTCTCCAATTTGAAATTTGCATGTTAGACTGTTCCTTTTGCTAACGATCGTGATTCCCGCCTTCTTATATGAACGGATGTCAACTATAGTTATAATTGATCTACGAATTCAGCTTGCTAACCATTACGACAGTCGAAAAACTTAGAAATTGCATTTATCCGTAGGTCCATCGGAAAGAAATATGGTCATGGATGAGTTTATTGTGGAATTCCTATGCGTATATGGATTCGAGATAAGGCTTACTAAGCACAATCGACATTTTCTTGTTTAAAAACATTCAACTTATAATGGATTGACAATGACGCGCGCAGTTTAATGGAAGAGGTGTTACCCGGGTATAAAATTACTGAGGGATGAACAATCAACTGAAATTAAGATGAAAGAAATGCAAATCGAAATTATCATTAATTTATGCACGTTCATTAATAATAAAAATGGGGTAAAGGAAATATTTTAAGGATGTAATTTGAATGAATAAATAATTTTGTTAGAAAAGATGAAAACTTTCATATCAGCTTATCATGTTTGTTTCAACTGGTTGTTTCTGAATATAGGAAATAATTTTCATCTTGATACACTGATTAGGTAACAGGTTTCATTCACCGCAGACTAAATAAAAACGTTAATTGCATTGTCCCACCGACATCGCGCCGATATGGACTAACTCAATACTAACTGCCTGGAGGATAATAGTGAATATATTGATAGGGAATCGATTCCAAATCAGAAGGAATGACCCATTATTCACCTTTTGGAAACTGTTTCCTGAATGCGTAATTGGGTACACACACACACACACACACACACACACACACACACACACACACACACACACATATATATATATATATATATATATATATATATATGAAAAATATAGTTTTAAGATGTGTTGTATTTATGGGATAGAGCGTATGTAAATATAAATATAAAAGTGAACATTGAAGTCAACACTCAGAGGCGACAGGCTGTTTCATGCTAGGTGCAATCGTCAAGCCGCCTGACGATTGCGCCTAGCATGTAACAGCCTGTCGCCTCTGAGTGTTGACTGAATTAAGAAAGGGATATAAAACTAAATTTTCAGAACAATAGGTTAAATACAAAAAAATTTGACAGGCGAATAACATAAAATAGGAAAAAGCAAAACTATTTGTACGGTATGAAAAACAGAAATAATTAAACAACTATCACAATATTAATAGTCAATAACATGGCCTCTCATTTTTATAACTTGCTGCAATCGTTTTCTAAAGTTTTTTGATGAAATTTTAACAAGTCTTTTTTGGAATTTTCTTCCATTTTTAATGGTTACACGTTCTAATTTCTGAGGGTTTTTGCTGACAGACGATTCCTTCTAACTTTCAATTCTTGCCATAGATTTTCAATAGGATTTAAGTCAGGACTCATTGAAAACCATGGGAGATCTGTAATCTTTTTCTGAAGGCACACAATCACTGATTTAGACGTATGTTTGGGATCATTATCTTGCTGGAAAGTAAATCTCCGCTCTAGATGAAGATTTTGCGCTGATAGTTGTAGATTTTCATGTAGAACTTTGATATAGTCTGCAAATTTAATTATTCCTCTCATTGCAATTAACTGCCCAGTCCCCTCTGAGTTAAAACAACCGAAAAACATCATCGAGCCACCTCTATGTTTTAACGCTGCCACTGTTCTTTGAGAGGAACGCGTCACCTTTGTTGCGCTAAATCTTCTGTGTATCATTATGTCCAAAAAGCTCAATTTTTGTTTCTTTACTCCATATTACCTGTTCACAAAATAAATTTTCTTTGTCCAAGAACGTTTTGGCAAAATTAAACCGAGTATCAATGTGATATGGTCGGTGAAGAGGGGTTCGTAGTGGTCGGTTTTCATACAAGCCATTTCTATTTAAACAAAGTTGTATTGTGTGGGTACTTATGCCGATACCCATCGTAACCAAACATTTGACGATGTCTTACAAAACAACACTTGGGTTTATATTAACCTCGCGACACAATTTTCGTGCAGTTCTCAGTGACAATTTCGATCTTCCTCCACACCCAGGCAAATTCTCTGTCGTGACAAACTGTTTAAACTTCTTTATAATGGAATCTACCATACACCTAGTGAGAGCTGACGAGTTTGAAATAGACCTGTAACTCTTTCACGACTTGTGGAATTTAATAATTCTCTGTCTTAAGGACAACGCTAAGCTCCTTTGTTTTTCCCATCGTGTTAACGTAAGAATAACAATGATGATACTCAAGGCACCACGTGATTTCTTTGCTAGAATTATCACAAATATTCTACTGAATAAATAGTCTAGAAGTCTTCACCGATAAAATGATTATGTAAATTACTTATACTTTTACAAATCAATCAATTTAAAACGATATTTTTACTGCACGAATAAGTTTGTCTTTTCCTATTTTGCATAATTCGCTTATCAAATTTGTTGTATTTAACCAATTGTTCTGAAAATTGAGTTTTATATTTCTTTTTTGTGTTTATTATTATATAAAAACCTGGCATCATACGGACATCAGATTCTGAGAATGGATAGAAATATTCAAAATTGAATGCGTGTACAAATAATTTCGTCGTTGACTTTAACTACAAAATAAATTCTTCCAAAATGATTTATAAGTGCGAAATCACATTTAAAACACAAGTTAATTTGATTGTATGCTTGATGAAAGATGACATGTTCGATAAATCTTTCACGACGAAAGAGCGAAATCTACAAGGAACAAAAAATACATGGGAAAACATAAAGAGTAAAAAGCAGTTAAGAAGGGCTTGAGACGAAATTAAGATGAATAACGCAGCGCGACCTGATGTTTCTGTAATACAGACCCTATAAGTCTTGGACGTTTGCAGCATTGGAAAGTGTTGTGGATTCCGGGATGAAATCCGGTACCAATAAATAACAAACGCCAAGAAGGATTATAAGAAAATAAATATATTAATGTAATAATACAAACTGGTAATGCAGGTTAGTAGTTCCAGCAATGCGGGTTAGTAGCAAAATATATATACAGTCTTTGGTATCGACGTATCACTGTCTGACTTCTTACTGAGTCTACGCGCATGCTCATTGTGACTCTTGCTCCTTTACGTTCGTTCTGGTTCGTCGCTCGTTCGTCCTTTTTTCTCGTTCTTCTCCCGGGTATTCACGAGCAGTAGTATATGTATACTCTGGGTGAGTCCATTTGTGTAAAAAAGGGGAAAACCCCTAAACAAAAAAGTTTACGGAAATAATAAATGAATTATATAACAATGGGTACAAACGAAAAGACCTTAGTGGATCCATCTTTGTAGCGCTGCCTCGGGTAAAAATAAAACCTAGCTTTATGGAACAATCAGTGTAATGGACTTTATAACTAAGGTTGTTATTCAGATTTCGCTTTAAAGTGTAACAGAATTAGTCAGGAATTAGGAATAAAAACTTTGTGGATTCGTCAATGATACGAAGACAAAGAATGCAACCTAAAACATAATTCAACACCAAGTAACTTATACATAGTTGTTATAGTGGAAGACACCTATTCTATAGTTAATAGACTCTCCCACCTATCCACCTATAATAAGTAGGAGTAGTAAGAGTAAGTCAGTCGCTCAGTGGTTTGGTGCTGACTGGCTGACCGGTTGAACTCTCTGTCTTCGGGCGGAGAGGAACCCAAACGAGGCAACGCCGAAGGGCGGAGTCTCTTTCGGGGTGGTAAACTGACCCTGAACCCGTTTATACGGGTTCAAAGGGCATATTTTTGGCCGAGCACACGGGATCGGAGATCCCACAGGCTCGGAGATCCCACGGGCTCGGAGAACCCACGTTAAAATGGCCTTGTGCCACATGATGCCCACGTTGGGGGGGGGTGACTAAATACCGTCGCTCAGTGAGTCGGTCAGTCAGTCGGACGACCGTTAGTCGAATATTAAAGTATCAGCCACCACAACTAGATTACTGCGTCATTACCTATTATACCAAGTTCCTAACGTTTTGTACGTTGAACCTATTTTAAGACCGACTTAGTACAAATACAAGCCTCCTCTGTGAAACAATAACAATAGTAAAGTAAATAAAATATATCTTTAAAACCAGAATTTATCATTTTAATTTAAACTAACTTTACCAAAATCATAAGAATATTATTTAAATAACCAATATTAAAAAAAATAACAATATAGTGTAAAAATGAAGAAATAATACTAAATATTCATTATAAAAATTACTAAAATTACTATTTATAAAACTTATAATACTACCATGTTGAATATTAGTAAATATAATTAAATTATATAACCCATCCATAAATAGTATTAACAATACCACTATATAAATATATAGAACGGAATAATATAATCTCACTAACAAGTTTGATAAAAGGTGGAGCACATATATTAGCAATACAAAATAAAAGCCATCATATATATCATTACAGAATTAATATTACTTATACCACTATAAAGGAATCATCTACGGCTTTTCACTTTTTCATATAATAAATTAGCTAAACCAGAACATTTTGTTTAAGGAGAAATACTTCTGCGTGCGCGTAGAAGGTCCTTTACGAGACGCACGGCCAGGTGACAAAACTAATGTGGCCGTGCGTCTCGAAAAGGACCTCCAATTAATTGTGAACTGGGGCAGGAATTGGCTGGTCAACTTTAATGCTTTAAAAACAAAACTGCTCTCTATTAATCACCACAGAGATCCGTCCCTGCCCTCAATTAGAATGTCTGACGCTCAACTTCTCGAGAGCACCTCTTTGCGGCTGCTTGGTTGACTGCTGACCTGAGATGGAACAAATACATTGACTCAATTGCTTTGTCCACCGCAAGTTGGCTCCCTGTGCCGCGCCAGGAAATTTTTCTCCCCGGAATCGATCCTCCAGATCTACAAATCAACAATTCGCCCTTGCATGGAGCATTGCTGCCATATATGGTCTGGAGCCCCTTCTGTTTGCCTCGGGGTTCTTGATAGGCTCCAGAGGCGGATATTCAATATAATTGGCCCTGCTCTGGCATCTCGTCTACAGTCACTTTCTCACAGACGCGCCGTCGCCTCTCTCTGTCTGTTTTACAAATACTTTCATGGCAATTGCTCCGAGGAGCTGCATTCGCTGGTTCCCAGACTTCATGAGTTCAACCGCCCTACGAGGCTGGCATCCCGCTCTCACCGTTTCACTGTCGAAACTCCTAAATGTAGCCGTCTCTTCTACTCCAATAGCTTCATGTGTCTCGCAGCTCTCGCCTGTGGAACTCCCTTCCCTATTCCAGTTTCCCTGAGAGCTACAATCTCCAGCTATTCAAATGTAATGTCAATCGACATCTCCAGTTGCCTTGATCTATACACTATCCTTCTCCTCATCCTTTTTCCTCTAGAACTCCTATCTGATCTTGTTCCAAACATTCTGTGACCCCTTGCGTCCTAGTGGCTTCCCGCCTTGCTTGGGGTGAAACGCTTAAAAAAAAAAAGAAAGAAAAAAAACCAAATGAGAAGGTCGTCAGAGAAAAGCACCTCATCTCACTGGATTTAACCTAAACAACGAAGTAATCTGATGAAAACTGGAGGTCATATCGAAATTTGTTACCGGGGGTGGGACGCAATGTTAACAATCTAAGATGCGCAAATGGCATTGTTTTTATGGCAGCCACCGAAACGAAACTGCAGATTATCCTTGGAGAGTGGTAAAAAGGACATAGATTATATGGTTGCCGGCAAGAGGAGTTACATAACATAAAAGATGATAACAAAATCAAGAAAATTTAGAAATCTAACAATTGTGGATTAAAAGATTTGTGACACTGAAATCCGAAGAGCGAAGTAGATTTTCCAGAAGTTAAACCAAATATTAAGAAGAAGGAATCGTAAAGAAAAGAGTACTGAACGGTTATATAATATCTGCCCTTCTATATGGTAGTAAAATCTGGATTATCTCAATATAGATGAAGAAGAAACTTAAAGAAACAGAAATCATATTCTACAAGACGAGGTCGAAAATCCAATTGAATCAATATGTGTGTATCAATGAATTTTTGAGGAAACAGGAAACAAAAACATATATATATATATATATATATATATATATATATATATATATATATATATATATATACTTAAAGTCAGAAAGTGACAGTTAAAATATCTAGGACATATAATAAAGAAAGTCTGCTTCGAAAATTATTTACTCAGAAGACATATTAAGAGCAAGAGGGAAGCAGGAATTAGGGTACCTAACAAGCTTGTGTTAGGGATAACAGAACAGAGACGGGGGAGTGATAATGAAAATACAAACTTTACTAAAAGCAGCAAAGGTTAGGAAGTTGTGGATGGCCCCAAATGGACACGTCCAGGAAAAAAGTAAAAATTCCACACGAAGAAAATTATTTTCTCTAACGTTAATACTTCTCCCAAAATGCATTCTTTGAATATTCTTTCTGCGACTTATATTCTTTTAGGTTATTTAAAGCAAGAAAATATTTTTTAGATATTATGAATTTTTTGAGATAACATTATTTCACTAATACAAGTCGTACAATTTAACCCATAGATGGGGAGAAGAAGTGGATTCATACCTTTATAGAGCTATCTGAGCGTAAGTGAATATATCGAACTCGGCTGGAATTTGAATGTAAATTTCCAATTTCATTTTCGGAGAATTTATCCATTAACCCACCTGTTCGTCCAAGCTTGAAGCACCTGGTATTCTGAAGTGGTCACCCATCTAAGCTCTTAACTTCAACGTGATATGGCCGTATACCGCACAAAAGACAGATTGTTTTTATCAAATGGTCGAAGATTCAGTTTGACGCTCCAATGATAGAGCTTAGTCTAAAGATATATTTTTAAAATCTGCAAAAGAGAGAGAGAGAAAGCGAGAGTGAAAGAGAGAGAGAGAGTGTGTGAAAGAGAGAAAGAAACAGAGTGAAAGAGAAAGAGAGAGAGAGTGAAAGAGAGTGAGTGAAAGAGAGAGAAAGAGAGAGAAAGAAAGAGAGAAAGAGAAAGAGTGAGAAAGAGAGAGAGAGAATGAAAGAGAGAGAGTGAAAGAGAGAGAGGGAGAGAGAGTGAAAGAGAAAGAAAGAGAGAGAGGGAGAGAGAGTGAAAGAGAGAGAAGGAGAGTGAAAGAGAGAGAGAAAGAGAAAGAGGGAGAGAGGGTGAGAGAGTGAATAGAGAGACACAGTGAAAGAGAGAGAGAGAGAAAGAGAGAGAGAGAGAGTTAGAGATCTGTCCAGATTTGCCACATTTATTTTATTTGAAATCAGCCTTTTATTTCCATTATCAATAACTGTGTATACGGGAACGCCAGACAATAATATTTCAATAAACCCACTCTCTTTCCCCTACTCACCCACAACAAAATTACATACCTAAATACTTAATTACCATTCCCAACGCCATAGTTTTCCCTAATTACCCTTCAGAAGTCGACTGGTGACATAGCAACTTACGTTCAAATGATTCTTATCCATGGTAATTGCCCCCATCGTTGACCGTCTTTGATACATTGATTCAAAATTACTCCGGAAATTTGTCTTACATGTAACTTCCAACTGAATCTATGTCACTCAGCAATTTTCAGCATTTTCTGTCCTTGACCGCTTGAATGTTATCCACGTACAGACACATCTGCTTATATTCTCACTGGAATGGAATTGAACGATTATATTGAGTAAACTGTTAGGTCTGTTCACTGTATTCTGCTAGACAATATAATTCATCAAAACATGTCTAAAATATGTATAAGTATTCTATTTGTCTATGCATTCAGTAGGTTGCTGAAACATCTTGACAAAATTCAACAAAGAATTTGCAATAGTATTCCCTTCACAGCTGAGATCATTCAAACCAGTGAATGTTATCAGTTTGGCTTTTTCTCTTGGCCAGCGATCGTCAATCCTTTCGGTGCGGCAATGAAAGACTTCAGTCCAGAGAATGTTAACGTTTTTACATTTAATTATCCTGTGCTGGTCGTCCCCCAGTGGGGAGCCGCTTCGGACACGAAAGAGAGCACATCTACATCGCTTGACAGGTAATCTATATTTCCCATGCTAGCTCAGCCAATCAAAATCAACTTCCCTATTTTGCTCGAATCTGAATCGAAAGTCGGAGTAGAAATACACTTTTTCTAGAAATAATAGTCTAATAAACTATTATTCAACAATGTTATTAGTACTAACCTAGCATCTCGTCTTCAGTCACTTTCCCCACGACGTAACGTACGTGTTTTGTGCCTTTTCAATAAATATTTTCATGGTAATTATTGTGATAAGCTATTCTCTTACGGACCTCACATTCAAGAATTTAAAAGTCATAATGGATTTGCGGGTTAGTTCCTCATGATTTATGATTATAATAGACATTTTTTTTTATATTTTCATACCCAGCCATGATATAAGGAAATATAACTTTGTATGAATTTATATATCAATAAAGAGTATTTAGAAAAATATGACAAACTGGAAAGGTTTTTTTTTTGCGATGGGTTTCATCCGAAACGCGTCACAAAAAAATAACACTTTCAGTTTGTCATTTTTATAAATACCCAGCCACACACACACACACACACACACACACACACACACACATATATATATATATATATATATATATATATATATATATATATTAGGTTGGTGCAAAAATAATGACGTAATAATGTCATTTTTGACGTTAAAAATACATCAAAAAACGACCTTATTACGTCATTATTTTTGCACCAACATAATATATATATATATATATATATATATATATATATATATATATATATATATATATATGAATTAATTACAACTATATTTTAATTGGAGGAAGTCATTTTGAAGGACATTATACCGATTTTTTTTTCGTTTTATCATTCCAATCCCCATAATTTGTCTGATTTACACTTCTTATAGTATAGCTCTCCCAAAACATTGTTTTCACAGGATATTAAATATATTGAGTTATTATAATGGCTATTTTCCATATTTCTGTCTCTTCGCTATTGTATGGTTACGGTTTGAGAATCCAAGATGCTGTCGGCTAGGATGCCCTGGTGACATAAAAATGCCATTGTTAGTAAGATTTTTATCATTAAACCATTTGTATCTACCCGCACAAGAAAGTCTTACAATCTAAAATGATTTTCTTGCTTTAAATAACCTGTAAAGTGTTGATAAGCGGCAGAAAATCAAACTCACCAATCAATATTATTCTCCTTTTTTTTATAAACGGATATTTTAAGGTTATTAATTATTTACATCCTTACGTATGTCTAAAATGTGGAAATTGAATAAGCCAGATATGAGAGTGGCCGACGAATAAAAACGGAACGTTCGAGAAGAACCGTAGAATTTCCGAAGATATAAATCCTATCCATACAAAAAAGAATCTTTTGATATTGGCTTTTCTAAAGACATTGGAAAATCTATCCTTAAATTCTTCTGGGAACTAGAAAAATGACACGAACTATTCAAAAATTAAATTAAAGTAAACTTAAACTATCTCTTTATCCAAACCTCTTCAAAAAACATTTTCCTGTCCAAATAAACTCAATTTATTGCCTGGGCGTTCTTCCTGGCCAAGCACAATTGTTTTTTTTTTTTGTTGTTTTTTTTTTTTCTTTTATAGGAGATCACAGGATAGCACTCATCTCCCTCTCAGTGTAGACCTATCAGTTTCTTTAGCATTATTAGCAAGCTTTTTGAGGTTTTAATCAACAAGATGGAACAATCCTTTGACGGATCAATCCTCTTTTTACTTATATATATATATATAATTGATTGGCCTGGTGAATAACTATGCCGATTATACAACAGAATATTGGTCCACCTACCGCAGTCATCCCTTCCTCATCAGACAAGGTAAACATCTTCGTCTTAATCTTTGTCTCTGACCGAACGTTCGATGACATCGGGCATCTTCTTCCTGACTTTCGACGTCTCACTGAGCACGATCTCTGTAGTATTTTTTAAGGCCAAGGAATTCTCAAAACGTATAAAACCTCTTGAGCCTAATAAACCCGTTGATCCAGAGAAAATGAGAATGTCAACACGGAATTATCCCTGATCTTAGCTAAAAAATTTAACCCCTACTTGCCTGGTTTTCAAAAACATCGGTGAGCCCTCATCTCCATCTCAGTATAGACCTATCAGTTTCTTTAGTGTTATTAGCAAGCTTTTGTGAGGTTATAATCAACAAGATGGAACAATCTCTTGAAGGATCAATCCTCTTTTTACTTTACATAAATGAGTGGCCTTGTGAATATCTATGCGGATTATACAACAGTATATGGGTCAATCTCCCAAGCTCCTGATGACCAGAGATTGACACCTGATCACTCCTCTGACCCAGTTTTAATAGGAGAGAGTCTGGCTGATTACTTTCACTGCTTCAAAAATCAAACTAGTTACATTCCGTCATTGTCGATCGAACACCGAAGTATCGCTAATCATGATGCACTCTGCCTTGAGCGCCTAATGGGCTCTACACTCAAACCAGACCTCAAGTGGAGCTCGGGCATACGATGCATCGCTACAGATGCAGGAAAAACTGTCCGTCCTCTGTACCGTTTCAGTAAGAACCTGAATCCTAGTGATATCCGCTGCTTTTACAAGAGCCAGACCAGGCCGAAAATAGAGTACTGCTACCATATCTGGTCTGGAGATACCCAGTCTCGGAAGAGTCCTGTTGGGTGTCAAATTACTTTCCAGCCTACATCACCTTTCCAACAGACGAAACGTCACACGCCTCTTACGGCCCCATCTCTATTTCTATGAAAGTTCTCAGACGAACTACATTCCTTAGCTTCAACAATACTAACCTTTACGGCTAAGACTCCCCATGCTTTGCACGTTATAGCGAGGCACCCTCAAACTGTTCGTATTCTATTTGAGAAATGTTAGTTCCACTCGAGCGACTTCTTCCCGCGAACCGTTTCTTTGTAAAACTGACCCCGAAGAGGGTGTTTTTCCGTTCACTACATTCTTAATCTTGAAAAGATTAAGACTGTAGTGAACGGGAAACACCCTCTCCGGAGTCGGTTCCACAAAGAAGCGGTTAGTGGGAAGAAGCATGTAAGATTAACCGTTATCTTCCACACACATCGGCCTATCTGTGCCCGTTACTCTGCAATTCCCTATCTAGAACGACTCCCTTGCTTTGAACAGATTCAATTAAATGTAAAATAGGTCATCTTTAACGGTCAGTCCTCTAAGGCATATGAGAGCAAAGACCACGCCCTAAAGCTCTCTCCTACATCCTACCGTCGTTCTGCTTTATATTAATGATCTCCTCAAGAATATTCTCAGATATTAGTAAATATATATGCAGATGATACCACGGTGTATGTGTGCACCTCTAAGATGATCAGTTCCTGGAAACTGAATACTTCTCTACTGCAAATGTCACTTCAATCACAACCAAACAGACTGTAAATCCTGATGAGTGGCCTTACCTTCAAGGTATCTTTTTGCTTCGAATGCCTACTGTGACTCAAGCTCACTCGGGACCTCAAATAGAAAGCGTATATTCATACCATCGCAGAATAAACTTTATTTTTTTACTGGTGACTTAAGAAAAAATGTTTCCCAAACACATGGAAGGTGTGCCCTGTCTAGAAGATCGCAGGTGGGCCCTTGCCCCCATTACGATATCACGCCATGGGCCACCGTATTGACAGGTACGGTTTTCACTCTTCTCTGTATCTTAACTGTCCTGTCATGCATAGAATCAGTGAAGCATTTGATAACAAAAATATCTTGAGAGTGATTTTGGGAATAAATGAAAAGTAGCGTGCGTAAAACCGTGAAGTGTAGTTTTTTGTCAAAGTATTTCTTTCCATACAAATCTGCTTAAATTTCAAATTTCATCGATTGATTTGCGAAACTGAACGCAACATAGTTTCTAAATCTCGAAAAAGAATTTTAGCGATAACTTCAACCATACTAAATACTGTGAGAATTTCAACACGCACAAGCGATTTGCAAAAAATAATTCTAGTTAGTAAAAAAAAAAAAAAATAAAATAAAATAAAAATAAAAAATTCCAGCTACATCTTTTATTTTATTCTAAACGTCTATTTGAAACTCAACCTTTTTCGATATATAACTTCTGGCCTTGTACCATATGAGACAAGACTTTGGCAAGAAAAAGACGAATAATCAGCCGGGAAACTGTCGTAATAGTTAAAAATGACGTGCGCATTTTGGTGTAAATATTGCGATAAGTTAGTTAAGGAAAGACGTGCTTTGCATAAATTAGAAGCGGTTTCCGTGCCGATCTTAATTATGCGTATTAAGCGATACAAAAGATTTTAATTTCCAAGATGAAGTAATGATAAATAGAAAAGCAATAGCGAAACTGTCAATTATTTTCACTTCACCTAGTTTAGCCGTGGTGATGAATATCTGCCGATGAAATTAAGATTTCATTCAATCATGAATCTACACGTTTATAAACATCCTCAATATGCGAAAAAAAACATTAAAGAGACATAGCTAAGATCCTAAGACATAGGAAAATAAATATTCATTTTATTTGCGCATCAGGGCTTGTTGTAATGGATAGCGGTTCGGAATGAGAAAACGGGGTAAAGGGTCGAGTTCATTGCATTCACTTTCGAACAAATACCTTTGTGAAAAGTAAGAAGCCATCTCTCATGACCCCCCCAAACACGGGTTAAATAGTAGGTATTTTATCTGGAGAAATCATTGCTTTCTTTACAACATTGTTGACGCAATATTCAATCGCAAAAAGATATTAGAACTAGTTCGGACTTTAAACTTCGCCTTTAAATAATACATAAAGAATTGATAACAAGTAAAAAAAAAAAATCAACCATTCTATATATGGTGCTATTCGCAGACAGCACTATTTCGCAGCTGCCGAGTGCAACTGATCCAGCCAAATATACTATAAATATGTGGTAGAAACTCTGGCTAACACTAAATCGTTTGGGTTTCTATCCGGGATTGAGGCATTTGGCTGGATTTAGGTGTTTCGTTATGTTGAATGAATATAACTATATTCATTCAACATAACGAAACACCTAAATCTAGCATATTGTTTTTACGAATGTAAACAAATGACAATCAGCCGGAGTGCTCCAATATATATATATATATATATATATATATATAATGAATATCACACACTTAAAATCCCATAGGTAACAATTTTTATTTTATTAAAGCTATAAAAAATAGCTTTCAATCTTTCAGACCTGTCAACGACATATAAACGGAAAACAAATCTCCAGGATAAAATCAAGAAATACTGACATCTTATTTAGAGAGTGGGAAAAAGATAGATGCAAGTTTAAAGTCATGTATTAAATGTTAAGTCCTTAGGATTTTATCAACAGACTTTAAGGTTTGTGGTGACCTTATTTAATATACTGATTTTAGATTTAACTCGCTACATTAACAGTGATTTTCCAAACGTAACTTAGATGTGGCACAAGCCGAAAGAGGTGGTGGGGGCACTCAATGAACTCGCTACATTAATATGACACTTAAGGAAGAGGGTAAATGAAAGAATTTCTAAGTCAATCGGAATTAGAAAGAAAACACACTGTCTGTCTTTTTCACCGGCTAAGATTCTGCTGTAGATATATTCAATTTAACAAACCATTTATAATTTATACTAAGTGTTTGGTTAAGGAGATTTTGAATAATGTTCAGAATTTAGAGAAAGATTTAGATTTTCACGTAAGTTAATATAAATTTTTAATAACCAATAAATTTTAATTAAATTATCCAAGAGATTTGAATTAAATAATTATTAATTATACCGAGAAACTTATATCTTGTTTGTAAAGCATATTAAGCAATAGTCCGAAAATTATTAAATTTTAACACGATACAAAGGTTCTTTAAAACGAAGTAAAATTAAAAGGACCCAAATTAATTCTCGAGTATATATCTAGTAATTTTACGAGGTTAGTTAAAATAAAAATATCCGAAATTATATATCTATAGTCTTAAACTTCTATACTCTAGATGTATTTATTAAAGTTTAACAGTATATGAATGTACATTAAACCAAAAGATATATATATATATATATATATATATATATATATATATATGGAAGTGTGGCAGATGGGAACTACGTTTAGTCTACCTGAAGAGTTTACGTAAAGGGATAGCAGAACATTAAGATGGATAGCAAGAAAAGAAATACTGCTGCTATGTGCTAAAACATAGCAGCAGTTGTGGAGAACCAAAATCGCCCACGCCCTGGAGGAACATGGCACATAGAAGATGAAGAAGCGTGAATTTTGCGCACCAAACATTTCCATGAAATAGACGAAACCAATTATGACCGTCCGGTGGAATACGTTATAGCTAAGTATTTAGTTCTTTGTTTCTATAATTGAAACTCTTACAGTTGAACGAGAGACGAACAAACCTCCTTGTAACGTCAAAGATGTACTGAAGTCAAGTATTATGGCAGCATTCACCAATTTAAAAAGGAGACCGTCCAGAAGAGGTGCAGAAGATTCCGAAGTCGTTTGGAGGCTGTGGTTGAAGCCATGACACTTTTATTGAATAAATTTACTCGTCATTTTCTCAAGATACAATTGTGTAATATTGGTAAATAAATCTGTTAAAATGAAATTTCACTATTATTTTCTTTTTGCGCAATTTAGACGACAATTTATCCATCACATATATATATATATATATATATATATATATATATATATATATTTAATTTCAATTAAAAGTGCAATCATAATTTATAAATTCATGAATCATTCATACAAAAAACAAATATAGAGGTTAATGATTTAAATGGCGAGAATACATCTTCGCAAACAATATAAATAAGATGCACCAACTCCGAACCTGTATATGAATACTGGAATTTATAAACAGGGATCATATCATTCATATACAGGTTCGGGTTTGGTGTATCTTATTTATATTGTTTGCGAAGATGTATTCTCGCCATTTAAATCATTAACCTCTATATTTGTTTTTTGTATGAATGATTCATGAATTTATATATATATATATATATATATATATATATATATATATATATATATATATATATATGCCTTACAAAAACTGCGAAATGTTGACAAGCCGTAAAACTCAAATCAATCAATCAATCGATCATGCCTACTCATCATTTTAACCTAAATAGAGTGATTTACTTGCTTCATTTTTCTATTCTAATATTTTGATACTAAAAGCTACAATACATGAAATAAAGTTGGCAGCCAAATAAAGAATGTACATATGAGAAATCACTGCCTAAAAATCAGGAGATGAAATGCTATCTCCGCCTGTGGCAGGTTCCGAAACCAGCACGACTTAAGCGTTTCCGTCATTACGCATTTTGAGGCCGCCATGTGCCCACGAATATCCCAGGGCTTCTGGAGGATGAATGTTTTTATCGAATCACCTTTGATAGATTCCCAACCAAGACAGAATAGCCTCTGTCTGTTCATTATCACACCAGTCATTTTTTATAACTTTCGTTTTGCTTCTAGACTGGTGGCCAACTAAGGCTAAAGGGCGCTTACTTTCCAGCTATTAAATCCATAGTAAGCGGGAGAAAGATAGATCCAGTCCTTTCTCAAATATATTTGTGCGAAAGTCAGCCTATCGAATTCGACCAGAATTCGAACTCAGCTCTCTAATTGCTTTTTCTAGATCGCTAACCACTACTTCGTATCCTCACATTAGCCGCTTAACAATCATTGAAAACAGTAAAATACTTCGTTTTGAAGTCCGTCTGCTTTTTATTAATTTTTTGTTACGAAACGCCGTTTTTTTAATATGTTGCAACGAGACGCTGTTTTGTTAATGTTATTACATGATGCAGGTCCATTAATGGAGGGTGTCCCGAAGGATCCTACCAGTGGGAGACTCGGCTTGTCGGCAAACGAGTTGCGCTCTTTCGGGTCTTAGGCGCCAGCGGCGGCTTATTTTAGCAACTCTGAGTTTTCACTTAACTGACGATTGATTCGGAAAGGACTATCTCTCAGTGACATAACCTTCAGATGTGGATGGGCGGATTTGCCTGACTGTCATCGGTGTAATCTTAGTCTGGAAGAGACGGCTTTTGCAAGCCTTCTACTATTGTCCTCAGGTGCGCCCATTTCGGGACTGTATTGTCGAGTTGACGACGCGTATTCCCAAACATTTTGTGTCCATCAATTTCGCTTACGCATGCAATAATGTGACAACCCCTTTCTCTGGGCTGAAACGAAGGGTGTTCCTCCCGTTGTTAGCTATGATAAGAATTGGTGGGAATCTTGCAAGACAAACGCTATTCTTATAAGATTCTGGCCGGATTCTTTCGTTATCAGCTCAAGATGAAGATCGGAAATGATTGAAAGTGTTTGTTATCGACAGATTTTAGCGAAAAGTGGGTAAGTGGCGAATGAATGAGGCCAGCTTTGATTTTCACTTTAAGTCCCTTCGACGGAGCGGCTCAGTTTCCTGTGAAAAATCTCTTGGTTAAATTAATCTAACTTAACCAAGGGGGGGTTTACCTAGTTAATGTGAGAAAATGCTGTTCTTGTACTGTTTCCGGGACTCTATTTTGTTATTATCCATATCGAAATTTCTATTTGCCCAAGATTGTTTTTTGCCCCGTTTTGCATCTCGACTATGTCAACCTTTGTTTTTCTAAATCATTTTTTCATCCTTCGCTATTCTTTTGTGAGTATGCTTTTTGGTTCTGTGTAAAATCAGAATACTGTAGCCACACATTATTTTTGTGGGGTGGTTGAGTACTACTGACATCTGTTATGTTTACTTTGAACGTTTTGTCATACGTTAGTTTCGTTTTCTGAATTTATCCACTCCCCACTCATTTCATGAGCATATATATATATATATATATATATATATATATATATATATATATATATATATATATATATATATATATATATATATATATATATATATATATATATATATATATATATATATATATATTCACTACAAAAACTCATCATTCACTATTCAGTTTACCACAACACAGCAAATTCATAGGAAACCTAAAACATTGCATGATTTAAAATTTCAATATGTCCAAATACTTCAAATGTCTCTTAATTTCAATTTAATATATATATATATATATATATACATATATATATATATATATATATATATATATATATATATATATATATATATATATATATATATATATATATATATATATATATATATATATATATATATATATATATATATATATATATATATATATATATTAGATTGGAAATAGGATATATATATATATATATATATATATATATATATATATATATATATATATATATATGTTGATGTGTTTGTGACCCTGGGTTTAACGTTTTTGCTATCATCGCAAACTCACATCAATCCAACCAAATATGTTAGCTATATCTCTGATATTGAGCGCTTTCTAGCTTGTGTTTTAACAATTGATGATAGAAATGATTTTATATTGTCTTTACAATTGATGGTGAAAATAATTTAACTTCTATGTTAAATTAATAATGTTAATTTACCTTGGTGTCTACTTTTCCGTAATCATCAAAATAGCCTTTCGAGAAAATAACACAGAGAAAAAAAATCCGAGCTTGATTAATCTGTTCTGTCCAAACTAATATATTCTCCTGACCTTTGCACATTATTACATTTTTTCGATCGCTACACACACATTGACCGGGAATATATTCTCTAATGAAAACCAGATCAACTCAAAATTCTAGCGAAAAGCTCACTTGTAATTGATATCAAGTCTTTAAACATAATTGTCAGTGTGTAATGGTTCATAGAAAAATAAACAAAAAAAAAAATCTTTAACTTCGTTATGTGCCATGTCCCTCCAGGACGTGGTCGGTGATGCTTCTCCACAATTTCCTGTTCTTTGTAGTTCTTAATAAATTTTGTCTTTTTATTATTTCCCCTAAACACAATTATGCCATCTATTTACTCAAATTCATTAAGTATTTTATGCGTTGTTTTCCTCTGTGCATCTTAATCTATGACGTATTAGATTTTCCAAGCCCTATTTCCTCATTATGTGGCTTAGATATTTCAGCTGTCTCTTACCGAAATTAAGTATAAGTTTTCTTTTTCGAAATATAATAATAATAACAAATATATCTATATATTTAGTAGGTTTTTGAGAATAACCTACTTGTCTATCAGGATAATTCTGTGTTATCTGCATATCTTATGTTGATAGGACTGTAAGTGCAAATAATGAATCCTGGAAAGACTTCTAATTCTCTCAGAATTGCCTCACTGTATAAGGCGAGAAGACACGTTCTTGTCTTACACCCATTGCGCGGGTGGTTTACTGCCAATATAGTTTCTTGATTAATATCCTTCCAAAATATGTCATAGTTGCTGAACTTTTCCAACAGATAATTTTAGGGTACTTTATCGACCGCTTTTGCGTAATTTATAAAACACAAGTACATGTAGTTCTGCATTTGTATATTTCAAACTGAACCAGTAAAATCGTTCCTACGAGTTCAAGTGAACGAACAAAGTTTGACCTTTAAGGTTTTTCGAAAACATCTAAACATCCATTTTAATCCGTAGACCAATTCTATAATGACGCTGATGCAAGCACTTCGGTCATAAGAGTTTTTTTTTTTTTTTATCCTGTCACGTACAACTTTTAGACTATCTATGCTTTTTTGTTTCATTATTTCGCAATAGCTGATTATTTTTTTCTATTTTTTAAGTCAAAACAACAACAAAAATAATATGTTGCAGTATACAAAATAGATGTTCACACCTTAACCTAAACAGACTTTTATGGAATAAAAACAAATATATCTATATATTTAGTGGGTTTTTGAGAATAACCTACTTATCTGCCAGGATACTTCCCCTAACACGCGCTAGATGGCATTTCAACAAAGAAAAATATATGAACTTTGTTTTCTTTACCCAGGGGATGCTGTAGGGAAAAACGTCTCTCGTTTTCCTCTCCACGGGATTTCGCCGTCTTTATTCACGTGTCACATACAATACACGAAAATAGATATCTTCAACAGTTACTAATACAACAACAACAGCTACAAGTTTCTAATGAAAATCTTTATTTCGAATTATTGAAACGCACAAAGCTGCAAATTTGCTGCGCTGAGTGGGCAACTGACGTGTTTGAATAACGCATCAGAACCGATTTTTTCTGGACAAAGTTATTTTGTTCACGGAACTAAGATTCAAATTCTTCCACATGCAACATAGACGCCATCTCGAACAACTTTATTCAGACGCAATCATTTTTGTTTTTTTAGGTTACTTTATGCGAATAATCAGCTGTTCCGAAAATATTACCGAATCTTCCAGAAATCAGGAATCGAACGATAAGTAGAATAATAGGTTTATGAATTAAAAGAAAGAAAATGTATTTTCAAAAACCGCTGTATGTCTTCTGATCAACAGGATAACAGAATGAAGACGGTTGTTCTAACCTCATGAGAAGGGCATTTCACTTTTAAGACGTAGTCTATTCGCAATGAGTACACGATTTGAAACTACATCATACTCTTGTAGAGAAGATTCACTATCACCATCATTATCCTCACCATCATTACAGGACTACTTTTATTTTTGCAATTCTTATCCCCCCCAAATTTATCAAAATATGAAAATATTTTCTGGCTTTAATTAACCTGTTAAAGGTTGATAATCCGTAAAAAAGGAAAAAAAACAAGTTAATAAATCACTATCTATGCTGCTGACACACAACACTATTTACTCTTACTTTAATAGTAAATTGATAAATTCAATAAAATCAAATTGCACCACTCAGTCTGTTGTTAATTGGGGCAAGAAATGTCTTCTCACTTTGGTTTGGTTTGTTTTATTGCATATCAACCTCAATGTGTTATTTAATGCCTACAAGATTTTTATTGGTGGTAATATTATTTTTTCAAAAATGTATTTCTGGTAATATTTTTTTCAAAATATATTGCTGTAACGATATTTTTACAAAGAATTTCTGGTATTAAAAGCTATTTTTATACTTTCATAGTGTTTTGACCCTAGTTTTGGGGATAACTATTTACCCATAGCTGGGACCCTAACAGGTGCTACCACCTCGGGTCAAGATGGACCTGGGAACACCAGCAATTAAGAGTTGGTTCCACGATCCTTAAAATCTCCTGATCAGACGCCTTGCTGTTGGACATAGTTTATCGTCTTACCCAGGACCTGGATGTAGTTTATCGTCATACAAAGGACGGCTTGTCACTTTGAACACCCCGAAAAGGAAATTGCTGTCTTTTATTCATCTTAAAGACATCTGTCCCTATTATCAGCATGGCTGATGCTAACCACACGGGCAGCAACTCATTGAGCCTTCTAGGTCTCACATTTCCCGTTGATATGTAGTGGAATGATTATATAAGAGACAGTAACTATGTCTGCTACACGGAAATACGTTTCACTATGTAGTGGTAGATAAACATTCTCACCCGAAACTCTCTTGCATATTTATAAGTCTACCATTCGTCTTTGTAGCGAATATTACTGACACATCTGGTCTGGTACCTCTGCTACAGATTTAGAGACTTTTTTTTTAAATATCAAAAGAAGGGTCTAGTATCATGTCGTCCGCGAAACACAGCAGGGTAATTTTACTTTAATAAATTTTGATGCTTTTCTAATCCCATCAAAATCTCTTTTAACTTTATTAACTCACAGCTACACACACACAAACACACACCATATATACTGATATTAGGTAGCCACATATGATCTTTATCTGTTTTTTTTTTTTTTTTTTGTTAATTTTTTTTTATCGAAATCTCCCCAAGCAAAACAGCCACGAACACGCAAAGGGATACAGGCTGTGGAGTAATTAGGAATAGAACTATTACTAATCAGTGGAAAGAAAAAAGAGTAATGAGGAGGAGAGTAGATAATGATTGACACTGCATTTAAATTTTTGCACATTAATGTTGGCTGGTAAGCAGCGAGCCAGAAGTGATTTCCACAAACAGGAAGTGCGAGAAAAGAAACTCTTAGCATAGAAGTTACGGTTGCATCTAGGTAGGTCAACAGTAAACTGATGCGATCTCCCCGCCAGTCTAATATTGCGCTTAAATTCATACAGTCTAGGTACCACAGCAAAGAGCTTGTCCGAATAATTACCATGAAAGTATTTATAAAAATAGGCACAAAGAGGCAACCTTACCGCGGTGGGTAAGTGACTAATGCCGAACCGCCAGATCAGGTCCAATAATATTGCTGATTCTTCTTTGGATCTTATTAAGAAGCTCGAGGTAAACAACAGGAACACCGAACCATATACGGCAGCAATATTCTAAGCATGGTCGAATGGTAGACTTATAGATATGCAAGCTTAGTTCCTGAAAGAAAAAATTGTTCACGCGACACAATGAACAGACTTTCTTAGAAGCTGACCTAGCAACGGATTCAATGTAGTATTTCCACTGTCAGCTGAGAACGTTAGCCCGAGAACTGACGGAAGGCAGAAAGGGGTCTCTCAGATTATTAGTATAGAGAAGTTTAGTTTGAGGTCATTAAAATTGACAAGCCATCTTTTGCCCCAGTTAACGACGGTCTTGAGGTAGTATTGTATATCAGCTGCCATTTTGACTTTACCGGTCTGATCAGCCTTACTATCGAGACAAGAGTAAATGGTAGTGTCGTCAGCGTAGATGCCAAGTGGAGAGGTGATGATATCGGGAAAGACGTTAATGAAGATTAAAAACAGCGTAGGACCAAAGATAAGAGCCCTGGGGACACCAGCGTTAGGACGAAAGGGTGTAGACGAGTGGCTGTTTAGGATAACATTCATTTTCGCTGTGACAGGAACTAATGGATGAGTTCAAATACGTCCCCGGAGATATGGTAAAGTTTCATCTTGTGGAGATGATCTGAATGCCATATCCTTTCAAAGTTCTTTCGAAATGTCCAATTCTAGAGACTGGGCTTCACCGTTTTTATCTAGAGCATGATAACATCTTTCCGCAATTATCGTCACTACATAGGCAGTTGACCTGGAGAAACAAAAGCTGTATTGCTTGTCTGATGAAGGCCCAGCGATGAAAGATGAGGAACCAATTCAGCATTGTTTAGGGCTTCTCAGAGTTTCCCAAAAAGTGGTAGAAAGGTCATAGGCCGATAGTTAGATGCGTCGGACGGTTCTTAAAAGCTGGAACAACAGACGATGACTTCCATCAAGCAGGAAAGCAGAAGGCAGCGAGTCATGTCGAGGATAGATTTGACAATGGAATTACCACACGAAGAAGTGTCGCCTCTAAAATTATATAAATACTAGCAGCATGGCCCGGCGTTGCCCGTGCTTGATTCAAAAATCGTATGACTCATACAGCAATCGCTATCACTTGACTTATTTTTGCCCTTCCTTGCCTTTAAAGGAGTGCCCTTTGCCGTGCTGATGTTGGTACATGCTTTACTTCTTGCCTATCTCACACTGCGAATTTTTTCTAAGCCCTATACTAAACATTAAATCTGTTATGAAAAAAGAACTAAACAAAATGAACACAAAACGATCAGCTTTAAAAAAAGGACTCGTAACTGGAAAAACCGAATGAAAAAAGAATGTTAACAACAAATACTTTTTTTTACACCCAACCCAGTTCTGCCGAAACTGAATCAACGTTGTGTTTAAGCAAGCGAATGAGCCAAGTGGAGTAAAGTGCCATGCAGATTTAAATTTTTCCCACTTGTGACGAATGCAGCTATCGATTTTTTTTTGCATGCTAGAATGCTAGTTAACATTCGTGTCAGTCAGCTGTTGGCTCTCACGCTGGCCAATAGAATCTTCCAGTTTATTCGTGGCAGCCAACTATTGGCTCTTACTCTGGCCAGTAGAAAATGGTCACAAACTACATGTAAACTGCCGTAGAAGTATGAAAAAATCGATTATTTCCAGTATTGATGGGAGTTGGGAAATGCAAAGTCGGTCTTGGCCTTCTCGCTAACTTGGAGCATGTGCATGTAAATTTTGGTGCATATCCGTCGAAAATTGCAGCCGTGCATTCGCTACACACACACACACACACACACACACACACACACAACTGAGACATCCTGCCTTTTGTTGCAAGGTCGTAAGCACAGATGCAAACTTGATGTTTGCAAAATCCGTATAACACTTTATTTTTTTAATCAGTGTAACACCAAGCAAGCATTTCGAGATGTCAAAAGCTATAAACCGAACTTCGCCGTTTTTTATCTAGACTCTTTCCGCAATTATCGTCAGCGCATCATCAGTTGTCCTGGAGAAACGAAAACCGTATAGCTTGTCTGAGAAAAGGCCCTCTGATGAGCCGAGAACCAATTTAGCATTGATTCGGGCATCTAGGATATTCTCAAAAGTGGTAGGAAGCTCATAAGCCGATAGTTGGACGTATCGAACGGTTCACCAAAGTTCTTAAAAACTGGAGGAACAGACGATGTCTTCCAGCAGGCAGCAAAGCAGAAGACAGCGAGGTATTTATTACACAGTTTAGAGGGAATCGGTGCCAGTTCGAGAGCATACGTCTTAATGACTATTACAGTGATACCATTGGACCTACATTCTTTTAGAGTAGACTTTGAGAATAATTTAAGGGCAAAGCAGTCAGCCTTACCTGCAGAGGATAATAACATCTCAAATCGATTGAAGAGGGGTGAGGATAGAGACCTTGCAGTTATATAATTCCCCTATTACACAGACGCTAGTAATCAAGAGGCCAAAGTTTTTAGAGGCAATACGGCGCCTCATTTTCTCAGCAAACAGGGTGTTACGAGCAGTAGCACACAGACACCTTTTATGACTAGAGCTGTCACGCTGGTATAGCTGGAAATAGTAGTTACTGTGTTCTATGGTGGCCGAGTATGCTGGTGTAAACTATGGAGAGGATTGCTGTTTCACCTGGTATTTCCGAGAAGGGATGAAACCCCAAGAAGAAGTTCTCATGGATAGGGAGTTCCTGTTTAATGGACGCTTGGAAGGAGATATCAATAGCTACCACAGTGTGGTCCAAGTTAGCAAGAGGGCAGTATTGCCTAGCTCGGCAAAGGGCGAGGAGGTAAGAAATAGATCCAGTCGAGAACCGTGTTAATCGTTTTGTTTAGGGAAACGATGTAGGAAGTCCACGATCTGATTAAGGGATTGAGCAATGGAATAATTTAATGTCTCTATACTGGCAACATCAGTACATTTAGAATGTTTCAGCGACTTGTCATAGCGAGCATTATAGATACGGTAAGACAAAGATGTTACCAGATGGATGGAGAGAACGTGCCTTTTTTATACTCTCAGATATTCCGTCTAATATACCGCCGCCTAAATAAAAAAAAATATATCTAAAAATATTTTTTATTCTGTTTTTTATTTTTTTTATTTTTATTAATGCTACTACTATTCGATTATTATTATTATTATTATTATTATTATTAATATTATTATTATTTCCTTTGATTACTGGTGCTTACACATTTCTTTCCGGGTCCCGCCCAGGGACCTAAGTTTAGAAATCGCATCATTACACTTTCCACTGACAAAAAAACAAAAAAAAATACATAAAGACCTTCGTAAAGAGTGGGCTGTACTTGTCAGAACAATTTTTTGTGTTTGAGGCATGGACTTCCAGGAATCCCTTCAATTAGTCTACTGGAATCATTTCCAACCAGTCCTAGGGCTCCAACTACAACAGGGATTGTTGATATTCCCATGTGCCACATTTTTCAGATTTCGATTTCAAGGTCCTTGTATTTAATCAGCTTTTTGAATTTCTTCAAAGATATATTGCAGTCTGCAGGGACTGCCATATCAATAAGGAGGCACGTTTTTGTTTGTGGTCTCTAATAAAAATGTCTGGGCGGTTGGCTTCGATTGTTCTGTTAGTGTGTATTGTGTAGTCCCATAGAATTGTAACAGGTCCTATCTCCGTAACCGGCTCTGGGTGGTGTTCATACCATTTTCTTTCAGTTACCTTCCCGTAGAAGTTGCAGATTTTCTAGTTCCGATATTGGGCCATTCTCTCATGTCGGGTTTTATATTCAGTGGGTGCCAACACCGTGCAACCTGATACAAGATGATCAATTGTTTCTGGATATTTATCACAGAATCTGCATTTTGGGCAAACACAATATTTTAGTATATGTGCTTGATAATTCCTAATTATTATTATTATTATTATTATTATTATTATTATTTCTTTTTATGTGCCAAGTCCTTTCAGGGCGTAGGCAATCATGGCTTTCCATCTCCCTCTATCCCTTGCAGCTCTCAGCAAGCTCCTTCCCTCCGCTTCCTCCCCCAGACTACGTTCTGTCACCCACCTGCTTAACCTCGTCAGGTATGACACGCGCTGCTTTCCCTTGTCTCACTTTCCCGCTATTTGACCCGTGAGTATCAGATTCTCCAGGCCCTCCTTCTTCATTATGTGTCACAGAAACTTCTGCTGCCTTTTTATGATGTTAAGTATAAGCATTCTCCTTGTTTGTAACCTCTCCAAGACCTCATCGTTGTTCGTATGCTCGGTACATGATATCCTTTGTATCCTTATGTAGAAACACATCTCCGTCGCCCCGAATCTCTTCCACATCTTTGAAGAAATCGTCCAAGACTCGCTGCCCTAAAGAAGATCAGATGTCAGTAGCAGGTTAGTATTCTTTCCTTTGTTACAAAAGAAATCATGCTGTCTCGCAATACTCTGCCCAGCTTTTGGCCATCCCAATACGTCTACAGATCTCAGCGTCGCACTAACCGTCTTCTGCAAAAGACGCTCCCCAGATATTTAAACTTCCGCGTCTTCTTGATTCTAATGTTCTCGACCTGCAAATCGCATTTCAGGCTCTTCCTCTTACTGATGACCATGCATTCTGTCTTCTTGTAGTTTATGCTTAGTCCTTTCTTCTCAGTTTCCATCGCTGCCTTCTGTAAGAGATTTTGTAATTTCTCTTCCGTGTCTTTTATCAGTACTGTGTCGTCTAAGTATCATGTGTTATTAAGCTTGTGGCTGCCTATGTTAAATCCCAGTAGGGTTTCCAATTCTCTCAGGATTGCCTCGCTGTATTGGTTGAACAGGTCCGGTGAGAAGACGCATCCTTGCCTTACGCCCCTTTCTATTTTTGTATATTCACTGAACTCGTTCCCTATGCGTATGCATGCTGTTTTGCTGCAAGTATAGGTTCTTGATTATTTTGATATCCCTCCCGAATTTTTCAAGGTTGCTGAGCAGTTCCTTCTTTGGGCCATCTACATCTGGTGAGTGCGTTTCTGTAATTCTTCGTTTCTTGAATGTTACTTTTGTACATTTATCTGATCGGAAATCCATACCGATGTCATCACGGAAAAAAAATTACTGTCGTGTGAGCAACGATGAGGTCTTAGAGAGGTTGCAAACAAGGAGGAGGATTATACTTAACATCAAGAAGAGACAGCTGAAGTTTCTGTGACACATAATAAGGAAGGAGAGCCTGGAGAATCTGATACTCACAGGTCAAATAGAGGGGAAGAGAGACAAGGGAAAACAACGCGTGACATACCTGCCAGACTTAAGGAAGTTGATGACAGAACTTAGTCTGAGATAGGTGGCAGAGGTGGCAGAAGGAAGGAACAATGTTGAGAGCTGCAAGGGATAGAAGGGGGTGGAGAACCATGATCTCTGACATCCTGAAAGGACATGGCACATAGAAAGAAAGAGGATACCCTTCAACTCAATCTACTCTTTGCCAAAAAGTATATCATCCATGTACAAGAGATTATTATTATTATTATTATTATTATTATTATTATTCCCAACATTCTATACAATATCTGAATTTCTTAATCTGAAGATGACCTGGAATAAAATTGACATATTTTTGGAAAATAAAAATGTAAATAAAAAAAATCTACAGCGCCTTCCTTAATGAATTTAATATCAACATTAAGAAGTCGGTAAGAACATTCGAGAGGATCAATATATATATAAATATATATATACACATATATATATACACATATGTATATATATTGTGTATATTTAATGAAATATGCAGTAATATATATATATATATATATATATATATATATATATATATATATATATGAAGAAATATACTCTTAGGGTGTGCCATATTTATGGGATAAGTACTCAATATCAGAGATAGAGCGTGTGTAAATATAAAAGTGAACAATTTAGTCACCACTTAGATGCAACAGGCTGTCTCATTCTAGACGCAATCGTCAGGTCATATATATATATATATATATATATATATATATATATATATATATGTGTGTGAAAGCGAGGGAGAGAAATTCATATATATGTCATTTGATGCAACACTCAGATTTGGCGGTGGTAGCTTTTCAGTTAAATTCGTCATGAGCGAGTTGTTTTCGTTAATTTTCACTCATAAGATTTCTCTCTAAAATATCAGTTCGGATACATTTTTATTAAGAAAACACATAACTGAATACAATGCAGGGAGAATTCAATTCATGACTCTTTTCTAGGGCATTATTGCTAAACAAACGTAAGCAGTTCACGACGTAAACCGAACTCGTGTCGTTGATTTTGCTGCTGCTGATGACACACCTACGATCTCGTCGCTTGTTCGCGCGCTTCGTAATTAGGCAATTCCTGACTGCATTGCGCTTCCTGAACATTTCCCATCAGTTTCGGATGAATTTTCTATTTTTGACGAATATTTTTGCTGAATTTCTTGGTGAAATAAAACTTTTCCCGCAAAATTAGGAAAATCAGAAATGTATAAAGACTGCCGTGCATCTATTTATTAAAATAAATCATTGTCGATCCGATGACAAATATCGTTCACTCGTTCTCTGGCTCCATTTAGACAAAGGAGACATTTTTTAATATATTGAAAAAAAATTGATAGCTTTTTTTTTTTTTATTTCAACTTTAAAATCGAGAGATTTGAATGTTTAATCAGTGACACAATAGATTTTCTAATAAATCTTTAATTACTGTTCCGTCTAGCTTTCAATAAATTGAACAACTCTGTTTAACAAATAGTTTGAAGGAAGTCGAAAGTGAAATGAATTGAGAGACGCCCAGAGACAGATAGAGAGAAATAGAGAGAGTATGAAATATAGAAAAAGAAAACAAATTTTTAAAATTTGGCCAGGAGGATTTGTTAAAAAATAAAAACAGAAAAGGAAAAAGAAAGAAAGCGATGCACAATCAGGTGGTTAGAGACTATTAGATTTGCATGTTAATGAACAAAAAAATGACACAAAACTTGCTTTAGAAATCAAGAAAGTAGGGGTCGAGTAAGAGCCATCATATTATAATAGACGAATTCTAAAATAACCATATTTGGAGTCTATTAATTCTATAGGGAACTTGGTTCCAAATAGGTGGCTCCCACACCTATGGTCGTTATTTACCCCGTCAGATTTAGTCAGCATTTACGAGAAATTCACTACTGATAAATGAGGGATAAAGTTAGCATGCTCGTCTTGGAGATCATTGGAATTGAAGTGAATTTGATTTGCTCTAGGTGCAAAATAGTTGCACCATTAGCATCTTTCAAAGTACTCTATACGTATTTGTTGAAACTTGAATAATAATGCAACAGAAAATCTACTTAGAACAAAATGTATTGAAACAAGAAAGTGTACACAATATTTACATATAGTCTTTTGTATATTCCTGGTAAGACCGTTCCCGGAGAATGTGTTGACTGAGTCGCAGTCGGGCAGAGTCTCTGATTGAATCTCTTGATTCTTCCCTCTCTCCCCGGTACCAACCATATTTATATGGTCGGTACTCCACTATGCAAATTAGGTAGATCCTACCACAACAGTATTAAATAAATTTTCTTGACGAGAGACTTGGGGGTTAGCTGACCCTTAAACTATATTTGCACTATCGTTCAAATAGGGGTAAATAATGATTTCTTCTATGTGTCGCGTCCCTTCAAGACATGGGCGATCATGACTCTCCACGACCTCTTATCCCATGTGGTCCTTAGACGATTTTCTCTCTGTTTTAAAGCTTCTGCCTCTCGTTCCGCTATCTATTCACACACTCTCGTCAGGTAAGTGGCTCACTGACTTCACCTATCTCTCTTGTGCCTAATATATCCCGTGAGTGTTAAGTTTTTTTAAGCCTACCTTCCTCATTTTGTATTCAGGGATATTTTCTGTATTTATTCGATTCTCTGTATGTGTCATTTCTTCTGCGGCCATTTTCTTTAAAACTTCAGTGGAATTCTGAGTATCCTTCTGCAGTTCCACATTTATGTTTCCTCCAGTTTTCTCTTCATCTGTGGGGCGGAGTGATGGTCCACGATCTGTTGCCATATAAGAGGATATGTGTCGTATTACAATCCAGCACTCCTTTCTTTTTGTCTAACGACATTTTATCCGTTTCTAAGCAACCTGCTTAGCCCTTGGAATGTTCCTTTTGATGCTAGTCGAATGCGTGTTCGGATCTCGGTGCCGCATTTTCCGCCCTCGTTTAAAACGCCTCCCAGATTATTAAACCTATACACAAGTTTTATATCTCTAATTTGTAACTTACATCTTGAGCCTTTTCTCATGCTGATGACCATAGCTTAGTTTTGGGAGAGCATATTGTAAAAATTAACGTAAGTATATATGTTGTGTTGTCTAGAATGTTTAATTTGTTATTTTTCTTTAAATAGCATGGGAAAGGATTGTTTGAAATTTATTTGATTAAGGCAGATTTCCTGAGGAGTTAACTACAAAGCCGTCCTATCAAATTACTTTTTCTTTTGAATTCCTAGATTCAATTTATAAAAATCTGATCAAGCTAAAAAGGGTTACGGTCATATCCGGTTGAAACACCGGTTCTCGTCCAATCACAGAAGTTAAGCAATGGCGAGCCTCGTTAGTACCTAGATGGGAGATCGTCTGGAAATACCAGATGCTTATAAGCTTCAATGTGCGTCTAGAGAAATTGTTGATGGTTCGGAATTGGAAATCAAAGAGTTGATTTCCAGTAAAGTTCATTATGCTCACTTACGCGCAAATACCCTTGGGAAAGGTGATGGATCCATCTCTTCTCATCCCAGCTATGGATTAATTAGTAAGATTTGCAACAGTAAATCATTATTATCTCCAAAGATTCTTACAATCCGAAAATATTTTCTGGATTTAAATAAGTTGCAAAAGTTTGACAAGGCTTAAAAACAAATCAGTCAATCAATATATATAAAAAATATAAACATATTATGAATTTATATGAAGTAAATATGCGTAAACTCACACACACACACATTTTTATATTTATACATTGTTTTTTTATAGATACAAATATTTAAGTGAATGCTCTGTTTATAATAAACAGTATTAAACAATATTTACCAAGATGAATGTTCGAGAAATTTTCATAGAAAATATGCGTCCCCCGACAGGAATCGAACCTGTATCCTATACGGAACCTAACGTGCATTACCGATTTAGCCAGAGAGGAGCGTTTGGTTAGCAATGTCGATTTTACTGTTTTTAAACTACACTTCTCCTCGATTTTCTCTCGTACATTCATATCTGCTCAATGCGTATTTTGACGATCGCATGGGCGTGAATCCCAGGGTCACAAACTCACAGCAATAAAACTAAGTATATATATATATATATATATATATATATATATGTGTGTGTGTGTGTGTGTGTGTGTGTGGACTGTTTCGATACTTCTTCGGATCTCTGTGTCACATTTCCCATCCTCTGTTAAAACACCTCCAAGATATTGAAACATCTGTATTAAACATCTGTTTGATGATACGACGAGTAATTAAGGTAACAGGCTTTATTTACACTAGTATGATGGCACAAAACAACGGAAGATGAGCAAAAGAAAGAACGTGACAGATTCAAAACAACTAATAATATGATATGCTTATAAAATCTGTGAATATAAATATGAGGGTTTTGTTTACATACTTTTACAACAAAAAAAAGGAACTTTAGATATTCCGTGTTCATGAACAATCATTAAATGATTTACTGGAGTAATATTATACAACTTAAAGAGGTAAAAATATGAGACCCCCACTCCCAGTGAAGATCGAACTCATTACTCTGTCGTACAAGCTTGGTATTGCACCATATCGAGGTGCCAAAATGATTTCGTAGGCGTGGCATGGATGTGGCCAGATGCTCAAAATGTGGAGCACCCAGTGTGTATTGAACTCACTACTCAGTCGTAATTGATCTAGCATAAAAAGCTTGCTACACCACATCGAGGTGACAAAATGATTCCGTTAGTGTAACTCAAACTCTCCTCAAATTTCTCCTGTTTCAAAATGATTTGAAATAAGATCACTTCATTCGTAATTTTGATCTCAGCGCAAGTATGATTATGTGAGCAAACCGCCTCTAGTATAAGTAATTTAAACTTCTGTTGAAATATACGGCAAAATATTCGCGTTTGGCAAGAAGCGAATCAAATTTTCCTGATTAGTCAAGTAGAATTCAAGATTTTAGGTGGCAGTTAAGCAAGAAACCGGAAGCGTGTTCCACAGGCGGGAAAACAAACTATTAGATAGAATAAAGCTAAACTTACGTTTACGTCTAGGTAATTTAACAGTAAAGCGATAAACCTATTTTGCCAGTCTAGTAGCACGCTTAAATGCATACGGTCGACTTACCAAGAAAGAAACATTATCGGAATAGTGTTGGGGGTGGTGGGGACAGAGTTGATTCGAAAGGAAATATTCTGTCAGGCAGAGAGTGATTGGAAGAAGAAATGACAAAACAAATAATACATTTTAATGGAAATAATGAATGAAAAAGATAAATACAAGGAAAAAATTACGACAATAAAAAAATACTTAAAATAAAACCCAGTAAAATGCGGCCATGGATTTTCAACTGAAATCTGTTTTAGTTAACCAACAAAACTTTTCCAATTTTCATTTCCGGTAACCTCTTCGAATACAACAGAAATACTTACCAGATATACCTCCCAGCCATACCGCTCAGATAATGGTCAGACATTAGTGGTAATAGTGTCTTCATCGACTTAATGTCTTACCATTATGTGGGAGCTATATGTGTTTATCTATTTTTTTTTAGCGTGCCCACGTCGGTAACGAATATGATACAGAGTCTACCTTTAAAGTACGTTTGATGATCATATCGCGGAAAAATAGCCCACGCCATTTCACATTTACCCATATGGGGACGTCTTAGGTGCTGGAAAATAAACCCATCCCCCTCCTGAAGGCGCGGTACTGCCTGGGGGAAGCCCCAAATCCCTGGGACTTGAGCTTAATATATTTTTATAAATAGATTTATAAATAGTGACTGTTGGCCTCATCTTTATTGTCATGATCACGGCGTTTCGGTCGTTGTAAACTCCGTCCTTCTTCATGTGATTGAAATTTAGAAGTGAATCCTATATTACGTTCACCAGGGTCGATTGGAAGATGTAATCGCACGTGAAACGAGAACAATCCACGCCGGTGCACGAAATAATTTGAAATTCCAGTCACCTGAAAAAGTTCGGGGCGTACAACGGCCGAAACATTGTGAACATGACAGTAAATATGAGGACAACAGTCCGAACAACGTAAATAATTACAATACATCACAGAAATATGGATAGAGATATATAAATATGTAAAAGGGAACCTTTTGTTTTGTTCTTAGCCATTATTTATCCTATAAAAATCAGGAAAAAACACGCAAGTCAATATAAGAAGATTAAGAACTAAATAATATATATCGTCATGCATAGACAGACTGTTTCGATGTATCATAGCTTCTCAGTGTAGCCAGACATCCGATCGCTTCAAGCTGGGACCGAAACTCGACCGATTCGACATGAGACGGAGATTCTAATCCCTAGGTTATCGACGCCCGACAGCGAGAAAGGCGAATTTTTTCGCAGTTATTTTTTCATAAACATGCCAGTGACCTAGAGAACTCTATCCGACTTGGAGAATATTGCATTATCAATTTTAAATGGCGTGTTTGAATATCCCATGGTGCCAATTTTGTGACACTGATCCACTTTTTTCCCCCAGGAAGTACCGCGCCATCAGGAGGGGGCTAGGCTTATTTTCCGGCACCTGAGACGTGCCCAAAAGGGTAAGTGCCAGATGGCTTGGGCATTTTTTTCCGCGGTATGGCCATTAAACGTGTTTTTTTTTTTACCAGTTCACACCCAACAATTCAGTAAAGCCAGTAAGGCACACGGGGTTACTGAACGTAAATGAATAAGAAAGAAGGGAAACATTATTAAGGAGAGTGAGCCATAGAAGATTAATCAAGAAAAAAGAAGATAAAGACTTACATTACATTTATATTTTTGAAGATCAAAGCGAGACGTGCGTGAGAAGAAAATTTTAGTATAAACCTTACGGTTACAGATTGCCAATCTCTATCTATGAAAAGGAGGATGTGTGTGTGTGTGTGTGTGTGTGTGCGTGTGTGTGTGTGTGTGTGTGTAACGAATGCGCGGCCGCAATTTTCGACGGATTCGCAGCAATATTTACATGCACATGCTCCAAGTTAGCGAGAAGGCCAAGACCGACTTTTCATTTCCCAACTCCCATCGATAGTGAAAATAATCGATTTTTTCATGCTTCTATCGCAGTTTTCATGTAGTTTGCGGCCATTTTCTACAGGCCAGAGTGAGAGACTATAGCTGGCTGCCACGAATAGGCAGGAAGATTCTATTGGCCAGCGTGAGAGCCAACAGCTGACTGACACGAATGTTAACTAGCATGCTAGCATGCAAAAAAAATCGATAGCTGCATTCGTCACAAGTGGGAAAAATTTAAATCTGCATTGCACTTTACTCCAATTGGCTCTTTCGCTTGTTTAAACTCAACGTTGATTCTGATTCTGCAGAACTGGGTTGGGTGTGAAAAAGTATTTGTTGTTAACATTCTTTTTTCATTCGGTTTTTCCAGTTACGAGTCCTTTTTTAAAGCTTATCGTTTTGTGTTCATTTTGTTTAGTTCTTTTTTCGTAACAGATTTAATGTTTAGTATAGGGCTTAGAAAAAAAATCGCAGTGTGAGATAGACAAGAAGTAAGGCATGTAGCAACATCAGCACGGCAAAGGACACTCCTTTAAAGGCATGGGAGGGAAAAAATATTTTAAGTCAAGTGATAGCGATTGCTGTATGAGTCGTACGATTTTTGAATCAAGCACGGGCAACGCCGGGCCATGCTGCTACTTCACCTTTAAATTAATGAGATACTGTTGCCAATTTAGTATTGCTCTCAAATTAGTAAATTCTAGCTAATATAGCGGAAAGCCCACCCGAACAATTGCCACGAAATTATAGAAAAGGCACAGGGAATCTAAATTACAACGATGGGAGAATGGCTGAAATTGAGAAGCCAGGTCAGGTTTCATAATATTGCGGATTCTTCTTTGCAAGAATCTCGAAAATATATAACAGTTGCACCTGATCAGATATGGTAGCAATATTCATAGTATCGTCTAACAGTTGACTTATAAATATGTAAGAGATTTTGGAGAGGAAAATTGTCTAGCAGGAGTAAATACCTGTATCATGTGCATAGATACCTTGATGAGAACTGATGACACCAGGAAGGTCATTTATAAAATTTAGGAGCAAATGTGCCCAGGGATAGAGCCCTGGTGAACACCTGGATTGAAACAAAAATATCTAGAAGATTGGCCGTTCAGGACAACTTTCATTTCGCGTTTTGATAAGAAACACTGAATCATTTCTATAATTCGTCCAGAAATACCATAACCTTTCCACTTGTGAAGAAGACAGGTATGCCAAACTGTGTCGAACGCTTGCGATATGCTCAGAGCAACAGCACGAGCATAATCATTTTTATATAAATCTTGATAGATACTTTCAGCAATACTCGTTAAATCATAAGCCGTTGACCTAGAGAAGCGAAAGTCATATTGTTTGTCTGAAAGCGAGATGCGAAATCAATTCAGAGTTGTAGCAGTTCGCCAAAGAAGGTAGGATGAGATGGTTCTTAAAGACAGGATTAACAGAAGAGGATTTCCAACAAGCAGGAAAACAAGGCAGCGATGCAATTATTGTACAGTTTAAAGAAAACAGGAGCCAGCTTAGGAGCACCTTTATTAAAGACTACAACATGGATATTATCAGGTCACCATGCTTTATGGGAAAATGTTTTTTTTAAATATTTATTTAGCAACATTTCGCAGCCTCTAAAGTTTCGAGTGGTTTCCCTTTCTTTTTTTACTATTTTCTTTTACTTTCTTTTATCTTCCCTTCCCATTTCCTCTGTCACAAAGACTTGAAAATCTTCTATCCCTTCTTTGAAATTATGAATTTCATCTGTGTTCTTAAAGACTGGGACTACAATCAGGAAACAAAGATTAACGGAAAGTTGATAGTCTACAACAAAATAATCGTCCCACCGAGAAAATTATATGAGATTTAATAAGAATGCCTTGCCAAATAATTAAGGCGACGGAAGAAAACTGAAAAAAAATAAATAAATAATAATCTCGCCGGCCATTTGTGTTTCGTAGAAAAAAGCATCAGACAATTTTTTCTTAATATAAACAGATAGCATGCTAAAATTTGTCGCGTCAGATTTGGAATCTAAATTAGAAGATTTTAAATGCAGTCGGTAGACGGTCAACACTTGGGCATAACACAATCGGTCTTATTTTTCCCAGCGTCCCTTTTCTTTATCTACTTGTGTAAATATCGAGGCACAAATGAAAGGCGACAAAGGAAGGAAAATGGGAATGAGAATCGAAAGAAATAATGACAGGAAAGAGAATAAATAATGAAGAAAAGAATAAATATTTAAATCATCAAATACGAATAAAAAGAGCATAGAGAAAAATATGAAGAAAAATAAAACAAGTGGACGAAAATAAAATGAAGGTGATGAATGAATTAAAAAAAATAATAAATTAAGTGTTTGTGGGAGACAGAATTGATTCGAAAGGAAATTTTCAGTCAGCCAGAGAGTAATTGGAACAACAAATGATAAAACAAATAACACATTTTAAAGGAAATAATGAATAAAAAAACAAATAAATTCAAAGAAAAAAAGACGACGAAAAAAATAGTTAAAATAAAACCCAGGAAAAATGCAGCCATGGATTTTCAGCTGAAATCTGTTCCGATTACCAACGAAAGATTTCTACTTGTCCAATTTTCATTTCCGACAACCTCCTCAAATACAGCAGAAATTGTCCCCCGCCAAGGAAAATACAAAAAAAAAACAAAACAAAAAACAAAAAGACAAAACAAAAACGAAACGAAAAAAAAGCTGAAAATAAATTCGGATAAAAATAGAATTGATTACTTCCCTTCCTGCCTACGACTGCAATCTCATTTCTATGTATCTTTCAGGCTTTTCTCTTCAATCCAGGGTTCATAATCGTCTTTGGCGCAACAATATTTCGAAGCTTTCTTTCTTTCCTTTTTTTTTTCAAATATATTTTCTCGATTAACCGAAAAGAAGTATTCAATTTTTTTAATAATGGCTTAAAATGAATCTATTCTTTATCAACAGAATTCTGAAATTGCCAATAAAATAAAATAGACATATGTCTCCATCTCCGTCACTGCTTGTATACCCTTAATTCACATCATATTATTGCATATATATATATATATATATATATATATATATATATATATATATATATATATATATATATATATATATAGGTTCATCTGTATATCGGCCGATTCCAGTCTATTCATTAGGTATCTATCTGACACAACACTATATTTCATTACATACACATGGGCTGTGTGAGCTGTGGGCGAAAGAGGGCTAAGCGGAATCTGTTACCATCTCACACTATAACTTGTGAATATATAACTGTAATCTTAACTTTCTGCAACCACTGAATTTTTTTACATGCGAGAAGTTGTACCAGGACAAATCGTGCTTGCTACATCACAGCAATTTACCCGCTCACAATGTCCCGAGCATCCGGTTATTTCTGACCCAGGATAACATCGCCGTATTGAAACAATACCGCAATTCACCTCATCCACTATTAAGCTCCCTGTGACTTTCTTCTTTTCACGGGTCTCAAAGAGGGGTCATGGAGGGGGTGGGGACACGTCTTGAAGGCGTGGCGGTTATCAAGGGCCGTAACAGCGGAGCTGAGCGGTATGCAAGATGAATCCTTCCAGCAGTGCTTAGAAGCGTGACAGAGAAGGATGTAACAGCGCATTAGATTCGACAGGGTGACTCTGGAAGGGAAAGCATATATTGTTGTTTGTAATTGAAATAAACTGTTTCTGACTGCGTATATTCTCCTTTTTCAAAGCAATATCTATTAAATCACAATCTCTCTATCTCTCTCTGTACACACATACATACAAACACACATACATATGCATATACACACACACTATATATATATATATATTTATAGCTTTAAATTGAAATTCCAATTCAAATATATATATATATATATATGTGTGTGTGTATGTGTGAAAAGTGTATATAAATATAAATAAATATATATATGTCACAAACTCATCTATCCAACCAATTATGTTAGCTCTATCTCTGATATTGAGCGCTTTCTAATAAGTACAGCGCATATAATATATAAAAATATATTATATATATTTATATATATATATATATATATATATATATATATATATATATATATATATATATAATGGACTCTCCTGCTGTTTTCGATGTACGAGGCTGCAGAAGTTCACATCTTAGAACCAAACAGTCAAACTACTCGTATTTGATTGTGATCGTCGATGAGTTCTGCAGAGCCAACTACATTTTATTTATGAAATGAATACAGACAACCAGTTCTCATAATGTGTTACATGGTTTCCAGACGACGTTCCTTGGAATTTCAATTTAAAGCTGTCAATTTAGAGGATCTTGAGAAAGTACAATCAACCCTAATATTTAACCTATTGGTAGGAGTGAGTAGAGATGGATCCACACCTTTAACAAGGATATTGCTTATTATATACAGATATATAGCTTTCTTTGTTTTCTTCTCGTTGATATTCACAATATAGATCATGATGTGAGTTTTGAATTGCACATTTATTATAGGGATTTTCTGGGCGGTATGGGCGTATAACTTTTAGATATTGAAGGTGTTAGTTATCATTGCTTGACTCATTTTGTCTTTATGTGAATTTTGAAATTTCCAAATTTTAAAATATCTATTCTAAGCAGGAAAAATTTTGTTGATCATTTTGTGAAGTGATCCTTCAAATTTCGAAGCAGACGATAAAAATAGTTGCCTGAAGATTTCAAATGTCTCAGCGCGTTTGCAAATAACGTCTCTGATTGGTTAATATATGCGATGTGGAAATTCAAATCGGAGCCGATTTCGTGCAAAAAAAAAAAAATGCGTTCATTTTTAGTTTAAAGAAGTTCTATATCTATATATAGTAGCAGTATAACCCGTCTTTGTCCGGGTCTCACATTACTGGGAATTTTTGCCGTTCAATTGGAGCAGTTTAAGCCCAACCGAAATCAACCCAAATCAATATTAGCAAAAATATTGGGTGTAACTGAGGCTCATCTCCAAATTGGAGTTAATAATTTGAATGGGGAATGCCCTTGGGAAGGGAACTATATAATAATAAATATTATCGTAATATTTTAAACGATTTAATTTAATTAAAGTTTTAATGAAATACAATATATCCAAGAACAGATAGTAAATAATAAGACGTTGCTGATTGTTATAATAGACAGGAAGTAGTGGAGAGCCATTGTCGCCAAAAATTTGGACTCAAAACGGGCACTGGAGAATTATCTATGAAACAAAAAATCATCAAAATCGGATGAAAACTGTGGATATACATAAACAACATCCGGTCAGATAACACATACATACACACATTTTGAGAATTATATATATATAAGATTCTAATGATCGGGAAAGTATCTCCTCTGCAGTCCGTTCCACAAAGCAGCAATTCTTGAAAGCTATCTGAATAGATCTCCCCACTTATTAAAGAAGTACGAATAGAATAGCGATTATTCGTTCCAGTGTACATGATATGGTGGATCAAAGATGTGAAAATCAGGGCTGGTGGAACTAAGGAATGTAGCTCGTCAGATGATTTTCCTTAGGAAAAGAGATAGAATACAAAGAAACATTCGACGTTAAGCCTGTGGAATAGCAGCTGTATAGTGGAAAAAAATTAATCGCCCACAAGGACTCGAAATCGCTTCTGAACTCTATAAAGGCTGGAAAGTGAGTACTTGACATCTCCATCTCACATCTGAAAGAACTATTTCATTTTCCGTCCGATCTGGCTCTTGGAACGATTGAACAGGGAAGGTAATTCATAGACAGGTATAAAGGACCAGCCTTTTCCACAGTATTTTCACGATATTTCCGATGTATGAGTTTCATATATATATATATATATATATATATATATATATATGTGTGTGTGTGTGTGTGTGTGTGTGTGTGTGTGTGTGTGTGTGTGTGTGACGTACCACTGGTAAAGAACCTACCGATAAAACAAAGCCTCAAGTAGTTCTTTTTAAACACTCACCTTCCCCAATCCTCGAA
>CAHIKZ030002512.1:1910000-1941328 GCA_903632075.3 Acanthosepion pharaonis
ATATATATATATAAGGTCATCTCATAAGTTCTGTCAAAATTTTACTTTTTTTTAAAATGAACGAAATTTAAAGAGTATTTTATAACGTCTAATGGAGCTGAACATTATTGTTATGTTTAGATGCATTTAAACTGTTCAAATTTTATTTCAGAGAGCAATAAAATTAAATTTTGTTTGATTAAAACCCTGCTAACATGGAAGTATCCAAGAATCATTTGAGGCACATAATGCTTTATGTGTTCAAGAAAGGAAACTCAGCAGCCGAAGCGGCTAGAAACATTCACTCAGTTTATGAAGAAGAATGTATGAATGAAATAACTTGCAGAAGATGGTTTGCAAATTTCAGAGGTGGAGATTTCACCCTTGAAGATGAAGATTGAACCGGACGTCCAGTTGAGTTTGATGAAAAGCTTCTTGAAGCAGCCCTTGAAGAAAATCCTGCTTTATCAGTTGAAGAATTGGCATTGGTTCTCAATTCAAACCATCCAACTGTTCATCGTCATCTTCAACAACTTGGAAAAGTTCCTAAACTTGGAAAATGGGTGCCTCATGAATTGTCTGAAAACAACCTAAAATCCCGAGTTGACATTTGCTCTTCTCCCCATTCTCGCCAACTTGTTTCACCTTTTTTGGATAGACTTGTGACTGGCGACGATAAATGGACCTTTTATCAAAATGTTAAGCATCGTAGACAGTGGCTTGGTAATGGAGAAGGACCCCACCCACAGCCGAGAAGGGAACTTCATGGGCAAAAGTTTCTTTTTTTCAATCTAGAGGGATCGCCAAGGAATAATCCACTTTGAATTTTTACCACCTAATGCAACAATTAATGCTCAAATATACTGTCAGCAATTAGAGCGTTTGAACCAAGCTTTGAGGAAAAAAAGACTTGCTCTAGTGAATCGAAAAGAGGTGATGTTTCATCAGGACAATGCATGACCCCACACAGCAAGAATCACGTCACAAAAGATCGAAGAACTTGGTTGGGAGAAAATTCCTCATCCACCTTATTCTCCCGATCTTGCTCCTTCAGACTACCATTTGTTTCGTAGCTTACAGAATCATTTGGAAGAAACAGCTTTTGTAACTCAGGAAGAGGTTAAAACTGACATTTGTGAGTTCTTCGAATCAAAGCCAAAATAATTTTACAGTAATAGAATTAGTAAGCTTGTTAATAGATGGAAGGAAATCATAGATAAACAGAGAAAACATATTGTTGATTGAATCTGTAATTATATGTAACATTTGGTCACTTGTTTTCTTTATTCAAAATTCGGACAGAACTTATGGGATGACCTCTCTCTCTCTCTCTCTCTGTGTGTGTGTGTGTGTGTGTGTGTGTGTGTGTGTGTGTGTGTGCATCCATTGTCATTCATTAACCTTTGATGAAACTTTACGGCGACGAAATAGTGGATCTGAGTTTGTTGTGTAATACTTCTCAACATCGTTGTGCAGATTTCATGATTTGTGGCTGAAGGCTCTTCCTACCTGGCGTCTAGAATGCATAGCAATTGATAGTGTGACTATGTGGGGGATAATTGTGGTTTGTAGACTGGTTGCAGGCGTTTGCGTAATCTCTGTATCTGTTTTCGATACCGTCGAAAAAAAAAGAAGGATACATTCATTTTAGACATAAGGAAATTTGGTCGTAGGTGAAAGAAAAGTTTGTTTATCTCAATCTGAAACGAAAGTATTTATATATTTATATATCTTTCTGTTTCCACGATTATTACTTTCACTCATTTCAAATCAATCTGTTTCCATTCAAACTTGAACGCATTTTGATTGCTGGCTTTCAATGCAAGACTATCAATTTAGCTCCATACATGGCAGCCAGTTCATTTGATAGCGATTCCCATAGCTATTTTCTAAAAGAGGTGGGCGGTGTTTAGGCAAAGTGATTTGTACGACTACCACCATCTAGTAAATACCGGGCCTTTTGGAAAGTATTAAGAGATCTGATAAAAAAAAAAGTATGAGGACAATTGTTATGGTAAAGGAGCGAAAGTACACAGATTGCACAGATTGACCTTAAACCGCGTTGCGCATAATCACTAACTTATAACATTCACACTTCCGTTGTTTATAGCAGTGATTGAAAGAAATGCCTGTTGACTGTGGTTGTCTCCCCACACCACAGAGGCTCCAAAATTGACCCTCTCATGTGCAGTAAATTTTGGCTATATACTATTTTCCCAGGTTTGACAATCACCATATTACTCAGATCTCACCACCAGCGAGTTTTTCCTCTTCAATAATAAAATCCCACAAAATTTGAAGACATAGGGGAAATCCAAGAGAATGTTAGAAAGCAGTTCCTTGCTATCCCCTCCAAAAAAAAAAGTAATTCCAGGAATGGTTCCATGAATAGAAACGACGCTGGATAAATTGTGTGGCTTCAGAATGGAACTGCTTCGGAGGGGATTGAATACTAATTTGATGTGTTGTCGTTTATTTTTATAGCAATAGTTTAAGTAGTTTGTTTTTTTTTTTACCAGACCTAATATTCTAAAAAGAAAAAAAAGGAAAAAAAGCCTCCCTAGGGTAAATGCGTTTTTAAATAATAATCCCTTGCGATCTCGAACTAAGTCGTAACCCTACACCCCTTCCAATTTTCAAAAGAAACTGCAAAATCATACATTATGATAACTGTTTTTTTTCTCTTGCCACGTTCACCTTAATCTTTATCAGAGTATTTCAAAAGCAATTTTAGCTTTTGCCTAAAAAAACAATCGGAAAGGGAGTAACATTTGTGTGTATCAGGGAGGGAGCTGACATTTAATATGATTCCAAAGGTTCGCTTATCAGCCGGTTCACACTCCTTCCCAGCCTTTTAAAGAGGTGTAGAGGTTTATCTCTTTGTTTCTTGTTTAGAACTGAATTTCCGGTTCCTTCCAAAGTCTATTTCTAACGTCACCGCCTAAGCTCTCCACTTTCATTCCCTTGCGTCTTTGTGTTATTATCGCCTTAAAAGAAATACCATAGCGTCAAAAAATCTATTCGAGACATGAAAAATACATTCATTCAGACATTGTAAATCCAACATACACATATGAAACCTTATTATTGCCGACTGCGCAACTAACCGTGAGAATTTATTATTACAATTGCTTATTATGCATGTGAAAATTGAGAGATTTTGTTTCAAGTGATACACGTTGGATATTCTCTTATATCTACATGTTTACATGCTAATAAATAGTTTGATATTAATAAATAAATAGATGTTTTCTAAATATATATATATGGCTATGGCCATATGGCGTTAAAACATTGGTTCTCGTAAGATGATCGAAGTTAAGCAACGTGGAGTCTAGTCGGTATGGATAAACTCTTGGGAATACGAGGGGCTGTAAACTAGATGTGCGGATAGTGTAAGGGTTAACAGCTCGAAATTTTAAATCGCAGTGCCAAGTTCAAATTCCAGTGGGGTTTCGTATGCTCACTTATGGAAATACCTTTGGAAAAATATATGAATCCGCCTCTTAATGAATTAATTAGTAGAACTTCTATCAGTAAAAATCATTATTATCTCAATATCTTATAGTATAAACGTATTTTCTGGTATTAAAATAACCTTCAAAAAACTGATGAGCCACTATAAACAAATGAAACAATCAATATATCTTGATTTCTCTTAAGTCTGTATGTTTATATGTAAGCGTATGTGTATGTGTGTGTATGTGAATATTTTCTTTGATGTGTGTAAATATGTACGTGTGTGTGTCTGTGGGTAAGCTTGAATGTATGTACTTGTATATATGTGCGTGTGTGTGTGTGCGTACTTATCTTTGGATGCATCTGTAAATGTATATGTGCTTCTATCTTTGTCTATGCCGAAGCGGATGCATAAATTTATCGTTGTGTCTCTCGACTCTTGTGTTTGTGAGAAACAAAATGCTTACACAACAAAATGTAAATATTACAACAGAAACAGCTTAAACCAAATGTAGTGTTAGTAAATAATTTAAAAAAAAATTAAACGAAGAAAAAAGTGTCAAAAATAACGCGAGAATAAATTGATGTATAAAAAAAACGAATTCAAAACCAAATAAATAATTTTTTTTTTCAATCTTGAATCTAACCAATAGAAAATTCTCTATTCTCCCAATCGTCCGCCATTTTCTTTTTGATGTTTCAATTTTACTTTTATTTCATTTTTACATTTTCGTTTCTCCCCGCTTCTCTTGCCCTACAACATACAAACTCAATCTTGATTTAACAAAATCATTAATTATTCATTTGCTATTTCTTTCTTGAATTTTTTTTATTAACTCGATATATATATATATATATATATATATATATATATATATATATATATATATATATTATTGTTGAGTGAACTATTTCCCTTCATGGAATTTCCTTCCTCTTTAATATTTTTTTCTTTTCCTATCTTACTCTCAGTTTTCTCTCTCTTTAATTTTCTGTGTCTCTTTGGAACTGTGACTTAGCTGCGAGGCAAATGATATTGAAGAATCTATCGAGTCTCTTGACGCTGAACTTGTGAAAGGCGTAGAAAATAAATCCTAGCAACGACGAAAAAAAAGAAAATAAAGCGATACTGTAATAATAGTGACAGCGATAGCAGGAAAAGGTGCGCAAGGGTAAGAGACAAGAAGACAAAGAAAAGATGGAGGTTCCTTAGTTAAGTCTCTTTTTTTTTACGGTTTTTCTTTTGTTATTAGTATCATTTATTTTGTGTCCGATTTATCAGTCTTTAAATTTCACTTCTACGCGTTTTTCCTTTACATTCTTTGCTCGGGATCGAAATCATTGGACCTTACGAATGTTATCGATTCTTCATAGTTAACTAAGGACTGACATGGAAGGATTGTAGAGAAAGCAGAATACAATAGCCCATGTTTCATTGTAGTTTCCTTCAATGAATTCTATTATTTTTTAATTGATTCTATTTTATTATTATTATTATTATTATTATTATTATTATTTCCTTTGATTTCTGGCGTTTACACATTTCTTTCCGGATCCCGCCCAGGAATCTAAGGTTAAAAATGGCATCATGACACTTTCCACTGACAAAAAAAAAAAAAAAAAATTACATAGATAAAGCTCTTCGTAAAGTGTGTGCTGTACTTGTCAGAACAAGTTTTTGCATCTCCTTGAGGCATGGACTTCCAGGAATCCCTTCAATTAGTCTACTGCAATCTTTTCCAACCAGTCTCAGGGCTCCAACTACAACAGGGATTGTTGATGTTCCCATATACCACATTTTCGAGATTTCTATTTCAAGGTCCTTGTATTTTGACAGCTTTTTGAATATCTTCAAAGATACATTGCAGTCAGCAGGGACTGCCATATCAATAAGGAGGCACCGTTTTTGTTTGTGGTCTTTAATAAAAATATCTGGGCGGTTGGCTTTGATTGTTCTGTCAGTGTGTATTGTGTAGTCCCTTTATTATTATTATTATTATTTGATTGTTTCTTTATACCTTATTTTTCTTTTTTTGTGCTTTCTTGTTCATTTTTTAAACGTTTTTTACACTTAGCTTAATTTGTCAAATTTCTAAAAAAAAAAAGCCAACAAGTTAGGATTGTGTGTAATATATACTCTAATATTCAGGATATTTTAAAGCCCCCGTTATTAAATACAGGCAAACCCAGAGTTAAGGGCGTCAAAACAAATTCTAATATGGTAAATTAATAATGCAGACTAAACGATAACGCGTATGGACTAACGAATAACGTGAGACTTGACTCTTTAATAATTTAATAGGGCATTTCACGTCATTTTGGTAATTACTCTTGGCCAGTGTATGTTAATGGGCGACCTCGGACCCCACACTTGAAATACCGACTTTACATTCTCTTCTGTGATATCTCAGCCACAGTGCAACTCCTCTCTGGGGTTGGTGTTTATATAACTACCACTGTCTTCCAGCCCTGTCACACAGTGTGAGAAACAGGGTGCAGTTGTGAGGTCACTTGATTATGCATTCGGTGGTCTCGTCAGGTCAATACTACCTCAGGATATCCTGATGGTCCGGCGCGACTCAGAATGCATACTCTGTTCTCTTATGAAACTACAACAGAACCGCACAAGTACTTGTTGCTTAACACACATTTATCACTTCGCAAAAAAAAAAGAACAAATAAAAATATCCAATTAAAATCTTACAGACCACTGAAAAATATTTTGATATAAAAAAGCAAAAACTAATAATGAAAAGAAATACTAAGTTTAATGGGGATTCTGTGTACGCAACTTGACAATGTTTCACATTTTCTGTCAATATGAATAATTTGGTTTACGTCGGTTATATGCCATGCGTGATACACGCTTCGGCGATCATGTGTCTTTCGATACATGACTGACGAGGCATTTTTCCCGCAGTAGATTGACATTTCTTGCTGCGGTAGACCGGTTGCTATCCAAGGCTATAGAACCCGGTCTGTCCTGCTATTTACCCATAGATGTGGAGAGAAGAAGAAGGTATTAGCACGTAATTGAATGTAATGGATTCGACTGGAATTCGAACCTGGCACTACGATTCCTCAATTTGAGCCGCTATCCACTACCCGACAGTGGTCATAGTTTGTACTATTACCTGATTATTGGCTTGAAAAGAAAATGTTGATATCGTTGGGCTACCGTCCCTGATTTTGAATTACATGCGGTTAGATCTTTTTGCCTATCCAGGCTAGGGACACCGAATGCACATCAGATCCAAATCCAGGTCTCCGTTAGTGGAACCGATCCTTCAATCCTAGCTGCTATCCATTACTCCACCGTGCCTCCTTTGGTTTATGTACCATCCCAAAATGACCAACATAGAGCTATCTATTGGCAAAACAAGGTCAGCATTGTGTCAGTGATTTTGAGAGTTTGTTCATTTGATGGTTATGACAATTTTGAACTCACCGGGAATTACTTGAATTCTGAATATCTCTTGGAATTGTCTGTATCCTGGGAATGAACACCTCTGTATCTGCGTCAGGAGAAACTTGTAAACAGCTACACTAGTTCCATTGCTGAATTTTAGAACTTCCAGGTTTCGGAGAAACATGGCGAGCAAAGCAATGTTTAGTTGAATTCTATAGAGATGAACACAGAGACAGCTCAGAAAATTTGCAGCTGAGTTCTCATAAGTCATAGTAGTGTTCGTATCTCTTGACTTTTAGAGAGATACCTTCCCCGGATATGTTAGCAACAACTTGTGGTTTATTTATCTAGACAGCGTATTCAGAAATATATTGCCTCGTTCATAGAGTTAGTGATAATTTCTGGTGTTTGGGACCAGTTTTTAAAGTTTAAAAAAAGTGAAAAAAAAAACATAATTCCGAACTTATATTTTGGATCAATATCAGAAAAACATTTAAGAAGAATGCAGAAAATATCTCGCTTTACAGCGCTTGACTTCTTTTTTTTTTTCGAGTGTATGAAAAAGTTATTTTAATCCCAAATTAAACCTTGTAACCTCCAGTGACCATGTGGGCCAGCATGATCGATACTATGGCCGTTTTGTCTGCCCAAGATATCTACACGAGCTGATTAACGTTTTATTTGGTTGCAATATAGATCAGGAAGGCCACAGACTAATTCTTCTTACTCTGACCTAAGGTAACCTAGGATATAAAATTTGAACCTGTCCACAATATTATGTGAGATCAAAATCATTTTTGTACTTCTTAGAAAACTCAATTACTAGTTAGGTTTTGCGCGAGCAAAATGTTTTATTCGTCCGGAAATGGCAGACTCGGATGACTTCAAATAATTTTTGAGGTCAACAACGCGGAGGTCACAATAGTTATGAGGTAAAACGACCAGAAACCAAAATTTATTATAGATATATGCATGTGTATAGGTTTTCGCCACTCTACGAATGTAAGAGAGAATATTTGAAAAAATATTCTATATATATATATATGTGTGTGTGTGTGTGTGTGTGTGTGTGTGTGTACACGGCTTTATGTATGTATGTACGTGTAAATATAAATATGTTGTTGTGTATGTGTGTATACACATGTTTTTGAACATAGAAATATAGGTCTTTGCTAGATTAGATAATCGTTATATTTGTTTTTTTTATATGTTTATATTTGATTTGTAACCTGTAGTCGCTATTAATTTTTTCAAATTTTCCTTTTATAAATGCCCTTCGGTTTTAGTTTTCTTCTTTTTTTTTTCCTCTCTCTCTCTCATGTTCTGATCTTTAAGTTTAAATCGTCCATTGTGTGTGTATGTCACCACAAAATGCATCTTTTCCGGTATATCTTTAATGTATTAAACATCTGAGTATATTCATGTTTCTCTCACTTAAACCGTCTTTGACTCCCCTCTTTGAAACTTCTCTCTGTTAAATTTTAATCACCCCCCCACTTCATCTTTAGACCTCCCTGTTCTTCGCCTGTTTTTCTCTCGTCTGTTACCCCTCTCTATAGCTTTTATTTACTCTAACATACGTCCCACACTCTCAACATACACTCTCACTAAATTTTATTTTTTTATTCCGGAGTTTTTTTTTTCTGTTTTCTTTTTGAATTTGTAGATGAATTGGATCGTATTTACGATTGAAATGGAATAAATTATGACCATGGAATATTAGTGTTTAAGCCTTTTTTATATATATATATATATATATATATATATATATATATATATATATATATGGGCAGTATATTTTCGTTTAAACATTATTTCTTGAATAATATAGACATGCTGTGTCTAATGATTTTTATATTAATCCTTTCAATAATTTTCTAATAAGTTATCTGATGTTTGATATTGAAATGAAATTCATCAAGGAAAGCGACAAATATGCTCTTGTGACTGTGATAATCTGAAAAACAGGTAAAAATATATATGTGTATTGTGCTAATTTTTTTATGTCTACGTTCTGTTGTCATAACAACTTTAAAAGGTCACTATAAAAATAGGTAGACACAGTATCTCGCTATTAATCGACAAAACACACACACACAAATATAGGTGTACGTGTTTGTGTTATTCCTTTGGTTATTTGCTGATCAACCACATTTATGAACTAATTGAATTGCTTCGAAGGAGTCGGGGGAAATTACTGTCTCACAAAATAATGATAGTGTATATATATATATATATATATATATATATATATATATATATATATATATATATATATATATACCAGGTGTAACAGTAACACTGAACAAATCGCATAACAACTTTATTATACATCCCACATAATGTTTAATTGAGTTTCTTTTTCCTAGCTTTTCAGATAAGATGTTTCGCCATCTTGACACCATTTATCGTAAGGATAACTAAAAAACCGTTTGAGTTTAGAAAAGCAATGTCTTATACTCGGTTCGTGTCAGCCCCACTCTCTTCCCAACCGAGCAATGGCGAGAGGAAAAAGAACACTCAGGCCTTCAGTAATGGTACCAACCTTCATACTCTGGTTTCCATGGTCAAAATACATTGAAGGACCATCAAGAGAACTGTGAATAAGTTTTTAAAAAAAGTGGAAGAGTAGAAAGGAAAAATGAATCAGGCGGTCACAACAGGAAGAGGGATCATCATTTCAACTTAGAGCTAAAGAGACCAATTAGAAAAGATCGAACTTAATCAATAAGAGGTTTGGCACGTGACAAAGGAGTTTCAGCTATGACAGTGCAAAGAGCAGTGAAAAAAGACTCTAAAATGAAGTCGTACGTGAAAAGTACGTGGCACATTGTTATGTCAGGGCAGAAAGTCAGAAGACGATGATCATCTTGAATAATTTAGAAAATGATCCTCGAATGATACATATATATCTTAACTTTATTTCAATCATGAACTTCCGATATGTGGCCATGTTTAATTAATGATGGAACTGCCATTTTCGATTCATTTCATCACGATTCTTCAGTTAAGCTTGAGAGTAATTATTCATACTGCTCAAAGTAGAGTCCAATAGATTTCTAAAATCTTCAGAGATATCTTTAATCAATTCTAATATGCAACAGTTTAAAGCTTAATGTAACATCCTGTTACAGGATATATATATATATATATATATATATATATATATATATATATATATATATATATATAATTTTTGCTCTATTCTGTATTGAGCACACTTGTAAGAATAGTATTATTTGGTTCTTGGAATTTATTCAGTATGCGCCAAACCTATACTTGGATATATATAAAATTTTAGGCATCTATATATTAACATAAATAGATTGCCACAAGCATAAGTAATTATATATTTATATATATATATATATATATATATATATATATATATATATATATATATATATATATAATTATTTATGTCTCTGACAATCCGTTTATGTTAGTAAATAGTGACCTAAAAATTTCATACACAAATTCTCCCTCTGTAACTGAGAAATTGCTTTTCATTACTACGAAGCATATGTACAGTATATTACGACTATGAATATGAATATGATTTATTTTGTTATATTTGATTATATATATATATATATATATATATATATATAGAGAGAGAGAGAGAGAGAGAGAGATAGCGATAGAGAGATATAGAAAGATATGTGTATGTCTGGGTGTGCGTGTGTGACTTGTTTGAAAGTAGCTGTATTTATAGGGAAACTTGTCTCAGCATCAAGAACAGAGGGTTTATATATATATGGACAGCAAAATTAGTATTGCATAATAATTATCATTTTCATGCCTCAATGCAATTTTCAGATGGACTAGTTTCTTTCTCGCACTTCTCATCTGTGGAAATTGCCTTCATATACCATTTCCTTGAAAACTGCTCTTTTATTCTCCTCTCTCCACACTAATATCTTTTCATAGTCTTTCCCATTCAGGAACCTTTGCAACGTAAACTCCATTTTCCAATAGAACAACACCAGATCATTGAAAATAGCTAGTAGATTATTCGAAATACCTCAGAAAAAATAACGGTTTGAACAATTTCTAAGTCTGCAAAAAGACATTTCTGGTTAAGAAAAAACAAAATACAAAGTAACATAACTGTCAATCAAATTGAATGAACAATATACAAGAAAATGACCCTTGCAAGAATATGAAACTTCTTTAATACATACATACATACATACATACATATATATATATATATATATGTGTGTGTGTGTGTGTGTGTGTGTGTGTGTGTATGTATGTATGTATGTGACTATACTCACCTCGAAAAACCTTCGAATTTTTGATTTGTCAATAATCAAACCAATCTCGAAGGGAAAAAAAGGTTTTAAAAAAAGAAAGAGCTAGAAACATGAAAGTCTGTCGAAAAAATCGCACATATACAGGTTCAAAGCCCAAAGAAAAAAACCCGACACGAGTAAACAACTAACTAAAAAGAGTTCAATACAACCGTAGAACAGACCTAGTCAAACCTAGTGAGCCAGACAAACCTACCCAGGTTTCACCTAAGCGGCTCGCCAGGGAAAGCTGGCTTTCCCTGACGATCCGCCTGGGTATATATATATATATATATATATATATATATATATATATATATATATATATATATATATATATATAAAGGGTGTACTTGCAAAACTGTCCAGATTGTGTAACAGCATAATATTATTATCCCTCCAACAGAATGTTTAATGTCTAAAAACACTAAAGTAATTGAGTTTCTTTTTCCCGGTTTTCAGATAAGACGATTGGTCATCTTGACACAATATGTCGCAAGAGTCAGTGAAAAACCGTTATTCAACGAGAAAGAGAACAGGTTAAAATCATTTTGTGTCAACTGCACTATGTCTTCCCATCTAAGCAATGGTAAGACGAAAAGATTATTCAGGCCTTCAGTAATGATGCCACCATTCATACATTAGATTCAATCTTCAAATTCAAGAACCATCAACAGAACGGTAAATAAGTTAAAACAAATATGGAAGTATATAGAGGAAAACTGGATCAGGATGACAAAACAGGAAGAGGGATCATCATTTCAGTTTAGAGCTAAATACATTCTTCTTATTCAAAGTAAAGTCCAATAATGTTATAAAAACCTCGGAGAATTCCAGTCAGATATCTTTAATAAGATACAATGGTTCAAAGCTTAATATAACAGTCGGACAAATTTGATGTTGCAACCGGTATGGCCAACCGGACGTCTAGCCACACTGATGAGCTGTGATACAATATATATGCTCCTGAAAAAATTATTTTGGTTGAACTCTCTGGGAAGGAAGTGTGGGTTTATAAATAGTGAATCTTACAGCTAATAATACAAGACTCTTCGGTAAATCGAATAGAGTTATTTCAGTCGCTGTGTATTCATCTAAAGATAAATACGCTTAAATTCACCTTCATCCCTGCCAACGGTTTAATGGTAGAATCTCCGACTGACTCCAATACAGTCGGGTTTCGATCCTACCTGGAGTCAACCGGACGTCTAGCCACACTTATTAGCTGTGATACAGCGAAACTGTATGTGGATGACTATATATATATATATATATATATATATATATATAAACGTTGTTTTCAGTGGGTTTAAATATTTTAGTTGCTACCCCTACAGTTGCTAAACTGAACTTTAGACAACCGGGATAGTTTTAGCTGTAATATTTAAAAAGATTGTGTTCCCAACAGGATTCGAATGACCCCATTTCAATCAGGGAACTCGTTTCCCTAGTCAAAACCTGCCATATCTGGTCTGGTTTACCTACTATATATCCCGTGATTCTCCACAGAATCCAAAAGAAGGGTCTACAAACTTATACGTCCAGACATGAACTCTCACCTACACTTTGTAGATGAGTAGGTAGTAACAGTGATCTCTATAATTTGACTAACTTGTTGGAAGAGAAGGAGCATAGGAAATGGAGGTTAACTCTAAGACATCCAAAGTAATAGTGAATAGCAGAAACAGTAACACTTGTGTCAACTTTATCACAAACGGTGATTCGCTGGAGGAAGTGTCCAGTCTTAAACATTTAGGAGCAATCTTGTCTAAAGATGGTATCTACAATTCGGAAATCCGCACACGTATTTCCACAGCCATGGCAGCGATGGCCAAATTGGCAAGAATATGGAGGAGCAAAATTAGCTTTCAAACGAAGTACAGCCTATATAAATTACTAGTAATCTCCATTCTCCTCTATGGATGTGAAACGTGGATACTGTTGGCAGAAAAATAGAGAATGATCCAATCATTTGAGAACAAATGAATGAGAAAACACCTTGGCATCATTTATTGGGAACATACAACCAATGTGTTTGTGTGGAAAAGTGTTAAAAGTTTTGTGGACCACCAGAAACTTCTTCCCGCCACTGTCAAACAGAGAAAAATGGCGTGGTTTGGACACGTTACAAGGCACGATAGCCTGTGCAAGACCATCATGCAAGGCACATCTGAAGGTGGACGTAGGAGAGGACGTCAACACAAGAACTGTTTGGTCAATGTCAAACAATGGACAAGTATGACTATACCAGAATTGTTGATGGTTGCCATTGATAAAGCGTGTGGGGGAAATTCACTGTGTCTTTTCCATTCGGATACTCCTTACAATTAAAAAAATCAAGGGAATGATGATGATGATGATGATGGTGATGATGATGATGATGATGATGATGCTACCTGCAATCTTTAAAATATTAATTGCAATGATAATCTCCATCTTTTGTGTTCTTGAAACCTGTTCTTTAATTCTTCTTTCTCCTTACTAAAGTCTCTTCATATTCTTCCCCTTGCAGTAACCCTTAGCCTTATTGGCATTATCGAATTGATTTTTTTTTTAAATAATTAGATGAAACTGAGGTTATTGTTCTTCATGAAGATCTTTTTTCTTCTGGTGGTTTTAAATTTTGCTGACAAGTTTTAAGGTTATTTTATTCCTTTCCTTGAGAAGTGTAAATTTCAGCAGGTGGTCATTTTAAAAAATGAAGATTTGCACTTTTGCAAACTTTTCATTCTGGTAATGTTAGCCATTGTTTCAGGGTAGTGATCACTTCTTTTAATAGCATATAAAGAAATGGCTTTACTCTAAGTGCCTTTAGTCTTTTGCGAATTTCACAATGGCTAGAGTTGGCCTGGCAAAGAACAGTTGTGAGGTTTCTAGCAACATCTTCTGCATGACATTTCACGCTAGACTGGGATTAATAACACTGCTGATTGAAGATAACAATATTTATTTTCACTGAAAAACAAAATATGGCATAACTCCTAAAATCGAGGTAGGGATGTGTTTGCTGTCATTATCATATAATTAGCTTAGCGAGTTTAATTTTCTAACTCAAGAAGTGTTTATTTTTTTCTCTTAACTGAAACTTCACCTAAAAAACACGAATTATTCCTACGTCGATGGAGAGCATTTGTTTCTGTCATCCAAGCTTAAACTGAAATAGATACACCAATATGTATACTTTACTTTGGTACGTTTATTCTAACTTACTTGGATTTCAAACATATCAAGAGTAAACGTACTTTTCTTAAATTATTACCTCAAGGTGACATTCCAAGTAATACCCTCTCGCATGACACAATCGTAATACAATCAGCCACCGTTCGCTAAGTCTGTCAAATCCAACATTTCTCAAATTTTCTCAGTCTACCGCTGTTTTTCTAGCTAGATTTTAACAATAAGCTGATGATTAAAGGTGACCAAATGAGTAAAATTGTCGGGGAATTACTTCTCTCGCGCTGCCCGTTCTACCATTTAACATACACTGATGAAACACATTGTGTTTTACTTCGTATCGAGCCAGGTGACTACATTATTACAAAGAGAATACGTTTCTTGTAGCTTCAACAAGGGATAATGCACAGCGAGAGAATGCGTGCTCTTCATTTTCCCATTGCTCACCTAGCATCCACGGCCTAATTACTGAGACATTTTAAGTCGGTCGTTCAAAACCATAGACGGATATGATATAATCTCCTCCGGTCTTTTGTACACACAGAGAGAGAGAGAGAGAGAGAGAGAGAGAGAGAGAGAGAGAGAGAGAGAGAGAGAGAGAGAGAGGTTTAATGAATGAGGAAAACCAAAACGGAGGTTAGAAATGAAATGGTAATCTTTATAACATCAACAAAATACAATACTCGCCAGCGGCGTGAAGTATGTAAACCACTTCTAGTGATGGACTAGTTAGACAGCATATTACCCCCACTTACAATAGTGTTCAACGTATTTATGAAGATTGGGACATACCCACTAGTGTTCATAGTTACGGTATATAACCACCCCGCTTTTTTAGATTTATCTGCACTAAATTTTGTAACCTAGAAAGTGTTACTGAAGAAGGAATAAGCAAAACGGAAATTGCAAATGAAATCGTAATATTTCTAACATCAACAAAATACAATACTCGCCAGCGGCATGAAGTAGGTAAACCACTGCTAGTAGGGGAATAGACAGCATATTACCCCACCCCGCACTTACAATAGTGTTTAACGTATTTATACGGATTGGGACATACCCATTCGCCTTCATAGTTACGGTATATAATAGCGATAGAAACAGTACTCGTTTCAGAACAAGATCTGTGTTTCATTGCTCAACAGAGAATAAATACTTCTCAAATTTGGATGGGATATTCTTCCAATTTTCCTTCTATAAACTGTCCTTATCCTAAACTTAACATATCTCTTCTCGAAAATGTAGCCGTAACGTATAACTACGAAACAATATTCGGTGTCTGTAGATTAACCAGCGAAGAGTTGAGGTATCAGATTACCCGGCACTCAATAAGACTCATGTAACACAAAATTAATTTATCGTTAGCTCTCAATAACTCCGTTAGTTTGCTACACGGCGATGGCAATTATAATATTAATGGTAATATTAGAAGCTTTCTTATAAGGAAATATTTGACATTAATTATCTAAGCAGTCAGTTCTCATTTCGGTTGAGATTTATAAAATCTTTCTCTTAAAGCACAAAAAGTGAGGTTTATCTAGTTATCTAGTTATCGCCATTTCTAGTATTGATGGCTTTTTTTTCTTCGCCTTTTGTTTGATATCCTGCGGAAAGTCAACATCTTGATTATGTCATTATTTTCTCCACGAAATACGTGTGCTAACCATTTTAGCTGCAGCTGCTGTTGAAAGTCTTCAGGTGATGTCGTTACTGTTATTATTGTTATGTCATGTATTTTCATGTTATATTATGGCAGTATTTTCTCTTCTTGTATTTGTTATCTATTTAATTGTTGTTACTGTTTGAAGTCCTCAAGTTATCTGGTTACTGTTATTTGGTACAGTTCTTTGTTTGGGATTCGGTAGCGCCAGGAGGCTCGAAGCGGGATGGTCCTCCCCAGGTGTATATGCTTCATTCGCACGACGCCATTTTAAATATTGATACGAGAAAGCGGTTGTATACAGCTGTCAGTTTAGATAATTATGAGTAAGTTTGGCACCATGCATGACATCCACATGAAAATCTCTATCTGACAAAGATATTTAGGAACATGGTACGATTTCTTATGTTTCAGTTTTATAGAAATTTGTGTTTTGGGGTAAAATTACTCCAATCACTCCCTATTCTATACTCCATTTCCTACTCTCCGGTACTAAATTTGTTTTAACTGATCCATACACTGCTCCGTATTTGATTAACTAAATCCGCATTCTGATCGAAATGGTTGATTTACGAAGAGCAACCTGATATTCTTCGCTTCAAAAAATGAGTTCTAGGAATGCTCACACCAATGGAAATGACACTGAATAAAGTGTGTGGCTTCAGAAGGGGGACTACTTCGAATGAGATTAAATGCAGTATTGACATGTTTTGTGGGTTTTTTTTTTCTATTAAATCACCAGTACCTATGGTTTTTGATAAGTCCTCGTATATATACAGAATTTAGATAATAATCAGTAGAAAACACACACAAAGCGCGTCCTGGGTAAGACAATAAACTACATCCATTTCCCGGGTAGGTCGATAAACTACGTCCAACAGCAAGGCCTCTGATTAGGAGGTTTTGAGGAGCGTGGAACCATTTCTTTATTACTGGTGTTCCTAGATCCCCCTCCTGACACGGCGGTGGTGGGTAGCACCTGTTAGGTGTTCCTAGCTATGGACAAATAGTTAATCCCCAAATAGGAGTCAAAACACTGTGGGGGTTTAAAAATAGGTATTAATACTTTTCTTGAGGGAAAAATTATTACCAGCAATATATTTTTGTAGGAAAAATTATTACTAGCAATGCTTATGAGAAGGAAGAATTATTGCCAGCAATAAATTTTTGAAAAAATATTACCTGCAATAGATTTTTGAAAAAAATATTACCTGCAATAGATTTTCTAAGAAAAATATTATCAGAAATAGATTTTTGAAGGGAAAAAAAACGTTATCAGAAATACTTACTATGAAAATTTAAAAATAGGTTTTAATACCAGAAATACTTTCTAAAAAAATTATTACCAGCATTACATTATTACCAGCTGTACATTTCTGGAAAAAATATTACCAGCGATACATTTTTTGAAGGAAAAAATATTACCAGCAATATGTCGGCATTAAATAACCCCTTGAGTTTGACATGCCGTAAACCTAACCAAACCAAACCAAACAATCACAAAGCGTACACGTCTCCGTTTACATGTATTCACGTTGTTACTCGTGTACTAATAACGTATACGCTTTCGGGTGAATCGTTGCTCGTATCCACTTTTATTCAAGCAGAATTTCGTTTTGACAAGTGCAGTATATTAATGATGCCAATCGCATCTTGGGGCGCATAGTTACACTGTCTATTGCAGGTAGGATTATTTATCTCGGCTGTATTGCGAACATCCAGAACACTCTCTCAATAACTTTACCGAAGTAAAGGGTACAGAGAGAGCGTACATGCACACAGACTAAAGTAGTCAATGAAATAGAGTATAGTTTCCATTACATTTTTTTCACATTTGTACTTCCTTACTTTTTTCGTCCTTTTTTGAAAAAAAATATTACCAGCAATACAATTGTGAAGGAGATATATTACAAGAAACAGATTTTTGACAAAACAAAATATTACCAGCAATAAAAAAATTTGTCGCCATTAAATAACCCATTGAGGTTGATATGCCGTTAAACAAAATAAACCAAACCAATCTAAACCAAAGAATACATATTCTATTCATACGAATCTATCCTAAAAATCTTGTCGGCATTAAATAACCCATTGAGGTTGATATGCCGTTAAACAAAATAAACCACCCAATCTAAACCAAAGAATACATATTCTATTCATACGAATCTATCCTAAAAATGTTGTCGGTATTAAATAACCCTAAACCAAACCAATCTAAACCAAAGAATACATATTCTATTCATACCAATCTATCCTAAAAATCTTGTCGGCATTAAATAACCCATTGAGGTTGATATGCCGTTAAACAAAATATGCCCAACCAAACCCTTACTTTTTTATATATTGACCAGCATTCATCATTAAATATTATCTGAATTCTCAGCCAAACTAAAGTCTAAAATATTTTCCCCAGAGAAACCAAAAAATATTGACATAAAATTCGACATTTCCTGGTGTTAAGCGACATTAGAAATGTAATGGGTGTAACGGCAAAATTGTCCAAATCGTGTAACAGCCTAATTATCCATTCCACAAAATGTTTAATATGTAAAAAAAACACTAAACAAATTGAGTTTCTTAATTCCATTTTTTCAGATGTGTAGCCAATTTGAAACCATTTGTCGTAAGAATCCCTGAAAAGCATTTGAGTTATTCAGCTAAAAAGAGAGCAGGTAAAAATTGTTTTGTTTTAGAAGCACTGACTTACTGACTGAGTGAAAGTGAGAGTAAAAAGATCATTCAGGCCTTCAATAATGCTACCAACATTAATACTTTGTTTTCTAACATAAAGACCATTCACGAACCATCAAGTGAACGGTTAATAAGTTTAAAAAAGAGGGAACAGTAGAGGGGAAACCTAGATCAGGGTGTCACAACAGGATGAAGGATCATCATTTCAACTTAGAGCTAAAGAGATCAATTAGAAAAGATCCAACACAATTCCAAATACGTTTGGCACAAGACAGAACGTTAGAATGTTAGAGAGGATGAAGACCATCCTTAATAAGTTGGAAAATGATCCTGAAATTATATATATATATATATATATATATATACAGAGAGAGAGAGAGAGAGAAACAGAGAGAGAGAGAGAGAGAGAGAGAGCGAGGGAGAGAGAGAGCGAGGGAGAGAGAGAGAAAAACAGAGAGAGAGAGAGAGAGAGATTTCAAATTCTCCATGAGCTTCCGATCCTTAAATATGGCTAATTAATGAACATATCATTTTCGTTTATGATCAAATTCATTGGGATTCTTCTGTTAAGGTTCGAGAGTAATTGTACATTCTTATTGCTCCAAGTAGAGTCCAATAGTGGTGTAAAAACCGCGGGGAATTCCAGTAAGATATTTTTAATCATTTCTAAGATACAACGGTTTAAATCTTAATCTAAAAATTTGAAAATTTTGTTGTTACACGATTTGTACAATTTGGCACCCGATATAGTGAGACATGGCAAACGCTGAGCAAACGGAACAGATCAATGATTCTCTACATAGTTCCGGATATTTTATTTAGAAACTCGTATACATGATCGCTGTTGAGTCGTTAATCACGTATGGTCATTACTGACAAGATTGATCCATGATTTTAGCATTGTGAGAATGATAATGTCCCTTGATGCCACCAAATGACTTGCAATGCCTTGTAGGGGGCAAGATTTAAAGTTGAATAAAGATCCTGCGTAATGGTAAACCTAACCCTAACCCTGACCCTAACCCTGACCCTGACCCTAACGCTAAACTTAACCCTAATTTGTTCGGAGAAATCTTATTTTGACGTTTTCATCGATCAAACGGCGCCATCAGTTCGGACAGAAAACTGAATTCAGTAAATATATAAAAACAGAAAGGCGTATAAGATAAGGAGAAGTTTTTCACCCGATTTATTCAACCTATCGAGGCCATTAGCGCCAATTACTTTATGAAGACGATGAAGGACTTTATGAAGTCTCTCAAATTATACCAGATTGTTCCCTGAAACACAGGAATGTGTTTACGGCATAAAAGTAATCTTTGCGGTGACTGGATTCAAGTCCAAACAGTTGAGACATTTCTAACAAAATTAAACCTGCTACTAGGATTCGTTATTGACGGCCAAAAAGTTTAAGAACATAAGATATGTAGATGACCCTGTATTGATAGAAAAAGGGGGAAAAATGCAAAAAAAAAAAAACAACTCCGGTAATGAAGAAAATTGAGAATACTGACCTAAACATCAATTGCAAGATTTTAACCTGGGAAATAACGTATCATTAAGAACAAAATGACGATATTTGAAGCAGACGAAGGTGCATTAAAATTGCCACAACCAACGAATCCCTGCGGCTGCTATACGACTGAAATTCTTCAGTTTATCACTTTGTCCTCACTAAACTCATCGCGCAATAAAATAGGATACGAAAGCAAATTAATACATAAATAAAATCCGGTCAGCGACAGTCCTGATGGCGGAAAACCATTATTAATAAAAATTGTTTAGAGGAGAATTGCCAGATATTCACACTGATAGAAAAATGACAGTAGCTCAAATAACAACACATTAAAACGGACGTATAAGAGAAAAGTATCTATAAAAGCCTAGCATTTCGTAACTTGAAGCCTATAGATTACAATAGAAGATCACACCGTGTGCTGCTACGGTAAGATAGAAAGAGAAACCTAGGCTACAATGGCCTGCTCTGTCGAGTTATTATTTCTGTTGCACCATTTGGATGCTAGAGCCAAAATTTACCGGAAACAGCATGAAAAGATGGATACATGAGGCGCTGTATCAACGGTGATGGTAATGGGGTAATTGGATGGGGAATATTTTCTTGACATACTTGGAGAACCTTAGTACCAAAAACAGCTCATTTAAATGTCACCGCCTACCTATGTTTTGTCGGGAATAGCGCAACTTGCTTTAAGAAGCATCAAAAGAAGAATGAATAAGTTTTAAAAAGAGTAAACAGTAGAAAGGAAAACTGGATCAGGAGGTCACAACAGGAAGAGGGATTATCATATCATCTATGTGCTAAATATATTCTTACTTTTCAAAGTGGAGTCCAATAGTGTTATAAAAACCTTAGAGAATTTCAGTAAGTTTACTTTAATCACTTATAAGATAGATTGATTCAAAGCTTAATCTAACAATTGGAGAATTTTGCTCTTACAATATATATATATATATATATATATATATATATATATATATATATATATCCGTACCTAAGAACACTAACTGCCAATCCTCAAAAATACGTTGGACAATATTGTAAGTGGGGGTAATATGCTGTCTAAATAGTCAGCCACTAGCAGTGGTTTACCTACTTCTCGACGCTGGAGAGTATTGTATTTTGCTCATGTCATAAAGATTATCATTTTATTTCCAACCTCCGTTTTTGTTATTCAGTAAACTTTTCTAGGTTACAGCACACACACACACACACACACACACACATTTATATATATATATATATATATATATATATATATATATATATATATGCGATCTTTAAATTTATTTTCTGTTTTAATGTGCAGAATATCATTTTTCTATCTATCTATCCATCTATCTATCTATCTATTTATCTATCTAGTTAGCTAGCTCGCTAGCAGTTACAGAACTATCTATCTTCCTATCTATGTCTGTTCATATATTTTATTCTTTCAATGTCAACTTTTGCCAACTATCTATCTATCTATTTTTAACTTTGCTTTGCATATACATCTATCAGTCTAACTATGTATAATATCTCGTCTATCAACATTTCTATCAGCGTCTGCAATAATCGGAATTCTGTCCGTTGACACATCTGTCTGTTCGTTATTTTATTATCAAAGAATTAAATATGAAACATATTTTTTGTCGATATTTTTTACCCTATTCGATTTTCACAACTTCCTCTCGGTTATTACTTCGTTGGCGTGCCATTTATTTTCAGCGGAGGACATTAGAAATTTGATGTGATGATTCGGGGTGACGAGAGGTCAACAAATAACCGAAGATATTTTATTATCAAGAACTCCTGAACGTTACACATTCTTAACTCTTACAATGGCAGTAAGCTACATTCATTCTCACACATGCACATATAGTTATGCAATATTATTACGGTGTTCAAGGGCATCACACACACACGTATATATATATATATATATATATATATATATATATATATATATATATATTAAAACACGTAAATTTCTGAAATAAGTTATTCCAGAAAAAATTCCGCTTGAAGATGGAACAGAGCTTTCTTTAACTCAATTTAATTCAAATAATTATATTGAAGATTTCGGCTCTTGTTTTGAAACATGAGACCTCTTATGTCGCGAGTTGGAATCATATTTTTAAATAAATAATTATATATATATATTTAGCGAGAGAGATAGGGGAAAGAAGAGAGAGAGAGAGAGAGGGCGGGAGAGATAATGAGAGAGAGAGAGACCGAAGAGAAAATTAAGTTTATAAAGTATGTAATTACAGATAAGCAATATTATTTAATAATGCATTTGAATATTATCTAATCTTTTCTTTCGGAATGAGATTACGTATAAATCTGAATCACACCTTTCGTGATAACTATTTTCTATCAAAAAGTAGGCTCATTATCTATCTATCTATCTATCTATCTATCTATCTAAAATATAAATATATATATATATATATATATATATATATATATATATATATATATATATATATATATATATATATATATAGATGTTTATATGTATCATTCACAGGCTTTTCGTATATATCTATCTATCTCTCTTTATACATACATGAATTTTTTTTTTTTTTAACTAATGGCAGTCCTATTATCTATCTATATCTCTCTCTCTCTCTCCTCTCTGTATATATATATATATATATATATATATATATATATATATATATATATACTCTGTTCATATGTATCTTTCACAGGCTTTCCGTATCTATCTATCAGTATGATCTAGCAATTTATTATCTCTCTCTCTCTCTCTCTCTCTCTCTATATATATATATATATATATATATATATATATATATATATATATATATATATAAATATCCACCCTTTTATGCTAGAAGTGAATTCAATCTATGGCGAAATCGTGATAAGCACGTCATAAAACACACACAGTCGTGGACAAATTCACTTTCAGAAAGACCTAAATTATTTAACTCGCAATCATATGCGTTTAAGTTTAAGAATCGGTGAACCGAAAATATCTAGCAGATTTATTCCATCTATTATTTGTTCCATCAATCCATTTATTAAATATTATTGAATACTCATCAAATACCCGCCCATTAATTTAGTCGATTAATATTCTAAGACAAAGTCTTTCATTTGAAATATTTAATCACCCATGATCAGCAAATTTAAACTCAGATATATTCACTGTCGGGCCTTCGATCCCAGATAAGAACAGAATTTCAAATGTTAATATTCAATGAAAACAATTCGTCATCACGAAATATATGTAAAGAGTCATACACTTCGATACATTAGCTATCAATATTCTAGCAAAATAATTCATATACTGGTAGTACCGTAATATTAGACTCGATTTTGAGCAGAAAGAATATATAATTACTCTCCAAGCTTTAAGTAAGAATCCTGATGAAATCCATCGTTAACTAAAATGACATGCTCATCATTAATTAATCACATCTAAGGATCGAATGCTCGAAATAAAGTTTATATATATTCTTTTTATACATACAAATATTTCAGTAAATTCGCTGTTTATAATAAACAGTATTAAACAACATTTACCGGCCTGAATGTCCGAAACATTTTATATAGAAAATATTCGTCCTCCGACAGGAATCGAGCCTGTATCCTATACGGAACTGTCATATAGCCTGACATGCTTTTAACCGATTTGGCCACAGAGGAGCTTTCAGTTACCAAGGTCGATTCTACTGCCTTTAAACTACAATATTCCTTGATTCTCTCATGTACATACATATCTGCTCATGGCGTATCCAAATGTAAAAAAATGACGTCACACATTATGAAATGGGCAATCCGACAATATCACATATATATTATTCTAGGATTATTTTCCAACTTTTTCAAGATGATTTTCACCCTCTCTAAATTTCTAAATTTATGTCCTCATGTAACAAAGTGCTTCACGTGGCAAACGAGTTATGGGTGGAGTTGAATCTTTTTTTATTGAAGTTTAGTTAAAATGATGGTCCCTCTCTCAGTAGTGACCACCTGATCCAGTTTTCCTCTCCGTTGTTCCCTGTTTTTAAAACTTATTCGACGTTCTCTTGATGATCCTTGCATGGATTTTAAAGACGGAATCCAGAGTATGAATGTTGGCCCCATAACTGAAGGCCCGAAAGATTTTTCTCTCTCAGCATTGGTCAGTTTAAAAGACAGTGCTTCTGACACTCAAAAAAGCTTTGAACCTGTTCTCTTTCTAGCTGAATAACTCAAAGAATTTTTTTTCAAATATAGTGTCACTGTGTGTGTGTGTGTGTGTGTGTGTGTGTGTGTGTGTGTGTGTGTGTGTGTGTGTGTGTGTGTCATTAAAGACAGCGGACATGTTACTGCGATTAAGTATTTTAATCAATTTTTCTTGCGTTCGAAGAAGCGTTTGTTTTTCTGGACACTGTGTGTTTAATAACTGTGTGTTCCTGGGAAATGTGCCTTCCTGACCAAACCTAATTCATAAATAACTACACTATTACATGCTTATCCAGACGCCTTAGACCTATTCGACCACAGCTCTATTAGAATCCATTTAAACACACGCATAAACCTACCAGACTCCATCCGATACATACTAGTAGAAACTACAAGCATAATTATCTCATCCACATGTAAAATAAAGATAAAAATAATGGAAGCCTTAATGATAAAAAAAAACAAAAGCCAACACTCATTAACTAGGAAAACGGACACAATGTGCTAACTGTGTTTGGAAGACAACACATCCCTATAATCCGAGATATATACACACAACCCATACATCTAGTTAAAAAGTAAAAATAAAATCATCCTAGATAATGGTTAAAATATAACCAATAGCGCTCGGAATTACAGAAAATTTGGACAGTTTCTACACATTTTGCTTTTTCATTAGAGATTGATCTTCTATTCAGGATGTCCAACAATTCTCAGACTGAGATACACGTTTTGTCGCTTAGTAACCGACCGAAAACGCCAACATCATCATCATTACACCAGTCCAAAGCATATGCTTAGAGATAAAACAGTGCTAAGGCAGAATGATGAGCCAACAAAAGAGGAAATTCTCATGGTGACAAGACAGGGGCAGCTGTCGAAACATAAGCCGATCATTCTCAGATCAAAGATGCCTGTGCACCAAAATGTTTTATATACCTATAGGGTTGCTCAGGTTTTTGAGAATATTTGCATGGAAGCATAAGTCATGAACGAAGAGATTTCTTTGAGGAGAAATTGGCATGAATAATCTTGAGACTCTTCTCGGTGCATCTACTTAATGAATCAGTTCGGGAAATTGATCATTGCTTAGTTTGAAATGTTGACATACCGGAACCAGATGGTCTTTATCTATTGGGGACATTTCGATAGCAAGGAAGGAATGCAGCAATGTTATAGTATTGTGCGGGCATTGGCTGGCTTCCCTCTCGTCTCTGACTCATACGCCGTTGTCTAATGAATTCACGCCTGGAGAGTTAGGAGGCCATATGTTTCGGGTGACGTGATCAGGGAGATTGAAACTCAAGAATTCTTTGATTGTCTCGTCCATACAAGACGGTACAGAGTCTTGATAATAAGCATAAAGTCTTCTGTTCTCACAATCTCTATGGAAGGCCTCACAGCCCACTCCGTCCACCACCATATAGTCAGCAACATTAACTGTTGGAATTTGAAGAATGGAGTCATGATATCTATCTCATTGCTCTCAACTCTGCCTTTGTCGCCGTCCAAAAAACCACCATAAAACAGTTGGAAACTAGCCTGAACAAAATAAATATGAAATATCCACAAAATATTTTAAAAGGCCTGCCATTGGAATTTAAAGAATGGAGTCATGATATCTATCTCATTTTTCGCTTCCGTCTCTGCAACGAGTTTGTCGTTGCTTGGAAATCTTCCGTATAAAAAACAGTGCGATTTTCGCTTAAAAGTTTGTCGTTGCTTGAAATCTTCCAAAAACAGTTTGTCGTTGCTTGAAATCTTCCATGTAAACAGAAACAAAAAATCTTCCATATAAACAGAAACGGTTTGTCGTTGCCTGAAATATTTAAACAGTTTGTCGTTACCGGAAATCTTATATAAACAGAAACAAACGAAACTGTTTGTTTTTTTATGTAAACGTAAACAGTTTTCGTTGTTGAAACCTCTTCCATGTAAACCGAAACAGTTTGTCGTTTCTTGGGAAATCTTCGAAATCTTCATTAAACAGAAAAGTTTGTCGTTGCTTCGAAATCAATAAAAGTTTGTCGTTGCTTGAAATCTTCCATGTAAACAGAAAAGTTTGTCGTTTTTAAACAGAAACGGTTTGTCGTTGCTTGGAAATCTTCCATATAAACAGAAAAACAGTTTGTCGTTTATGGAAATCTTCCATGTAAACAGAAACGGTTTGTCGTTGCTGGGAAATCTTCCATGTAAACGAAAAGTTGAAATCTTGTAAACAGAAACAGTTTGTCGTTGCTTGGAAATCTTCCATGTAAACAGAAACGGTTTGTCGTTGCTTGGAAATCTTCCATTAAACAGAAACAGTTTGTCGTTGCTTGGAAATCTTCCATGTAAAGAAACAGTTTGTCGTTGCTTGAAATCTTCCAGCGTAAACAGAAACAGTTTGTCGTTGCTTGGAAATCTTCCATGTAAACAGAAACAGTTTGTCGTTGCTTGGAAATCTTCCATGTAAACAGAAACGGTTTGTCGTTGCTTGGAAATCTTCCATGTAAACGAAACAGTTTGTCGTTGCTGAAAACAGGAAATCTTCCATGTAAACAGAAACAGTTTGTCGTTGCTTGGAAATCTTCCATGTAAACAAAAACAGTTTGTCGTTGCTTGGAAATCTTCCATGTAAACAGAAACAGTTTGTCGTTTACGGAAATCTTCCATGTAAACAGAAATCTTCCATGTAAACAGAAACAGTTTGTCGTTGCTTGGAAATCTTCCATGTAAACAGAAAGAAACAGTTTGTCGTTGCTTGGAAATCTTCCATGTAAACAGAAAGAAATCTTCCATGTAAACAGAAACAGTTTGTCGTTGCTTGGAAATCTTCCATGTAAACAGAAACAGTTTGTCGTTGCTTGGAAATCTTCCATGTAAACAGAAACAGTTTGTGAAATCTTCCATGTAAACAGAAATCGTTTCCTTCCATGTAAACAGAAACAGTTTGTCGTTGCTTGGAAATCTTCCATGTAAACAGAAACAGTTTGTCGTTCCATGTAAACAGAAATCGTTTCCATGTAAACAGAAACAGTTTGTCGTTGCTTGGAAATCTTCCATGCTTGTAAACAGAAAAATAAACAGAAACAGTTTCCGTTGTAAACAGAAACAGTTTGTCGTTGCTTGAAAATCTTCCATGTAAACAGAAACAGTTTGTCGTTGCTTGGAAATCTTCCATATAAACAGAAACGGTTTGTCGTCGTTGCTTGAAATCTTCCATGTAAACAGAAACGGTTTGTCGTTGCTTGAAATCTTCCATGTAAACAGAAACAGTTTGTCGTTGCTTGAAATCTTCCATGTAAACAGAAACAGTTTGTCGTTGTTGGAAATCTTCCATGTAAAACAGAAACAGTTTGTCGTTGCTTGAAATCTTCCATGTAAACAGAAACAGTTTGTCGTTGCTTGAAATCTTCCATGTAAACAGAAACAGTTTGTCGTTTGCTTGGAAATCTTCCATGTAAACAGAAACAGTTTGTCGTTGCTTGGAAATCTTCCATGTAAACAGAAATTTGTCGAAATCTTCCATGTAAACAGAAACAGTTTGTCGTTGCTTGAAATCTTCCATGTAAAAATAGTTTGTCGTTGCTTGGAAATCTTCCATGTAAACAGAAAACAGTTTGTCGTTGCTTGAAATCTTCCATGTAAACAGAAACAGTTTGTCGTTGAAATCTTTGTAAACAGAAATCTTTGGAAATCTTGTAAACAGAAACGGTTTGTCGTTGCTTGGAAATCTTCCATGTAAACAGAAACAGTTTGTCGTTGCTTGGAAATCTTCCATGTAAACAGAAACAGTTTGTCGTTGCTTGAAACATGTAAACAGAAACGGTTTGTCGTTGCTTGGAAATCTTCCGTAAAGCAGAAAAGTTTGTCGTTCTTGGAAATCTTCCATGTAAACAGAAACAGTTTGTCGTTGCTTGGAAATCTTCCATGTAAACAGAAACAGTTTGTCGTTGCTTGGAAATCTTCCATGTAAACAGAAACAGTTTGTCGTTGCTTGGAAATCTTCCATGTAAACAGAAACGGTTTGTCGTTGCTTGGAAATCCTTCAGAAACAGTTTGTCGTTAAATCTTCCAGTAAACAGAAACAGTTTGTCGTTGTCGTTGAAATCTTCCATGTAAACAGAAACACGTTGTTGTCGTTAAGCAAGAAACAGTTTGTCGTTGCTTGAAATCTTCCATGTAAACAGAAACTGTTTGTCGTTGCTTGAAATCTTCCATGTAAACAGAAACAGTTTGTCGTTGTCGTTTGGAAATCTTCCATGTAAACAGAAACAGTTTGTCGTTGCTTGAAAATCTTCCATGTAAACAGAAACGGTTTGTCGTTGCTTCCTAAACAGAAATCGTTGCTTGAAATCTTCCATGTAAACAGAAACAGTTTGTCGTTGCTTGGAAATCTTCCATGTAAACAGAAACAGTTTGTCGTTGCTTGGAAATCTTCCATGTAAACAGAAACAGTTTGTCGTTGCTTGGAAATCTTCCATGTAAACAGAAACAGTTTGTCGTTGCTTGGAAATCTTCCATGTAAACAGAAACAGTTTGTCGTTGCTTGGAATCTTCATGTAAACAGAAACAGTTTGTCGTTTGTGGAAATCTTCCATATAAAGAAACAGTTTGTCGTTTGAAATCTTGAAATCTTCCTTGTAAACAGAAACGGTTTGTCGTTGCTTGGAAATCTTCCATGTAAACAGAAACGGTTTGTCGTTGCTTGTTTCAAAACAGAAACGGTTTGTCGTTGCTTGGAAATCTTCCATGTAAACAGAAACAGTTTGTCGTTTGGAAATCTTCCATGTAAAGCAGAAATGGAAATCTTCCATTAAACAGAAACAGTTTGTCGTTGCTTGAAATCTTCCATGTAAACAGAAACAGTTTGTCGTTGCTTGAAATCTTCCATGTAAACAGAAACAGTTTGTCGTTGCTTGAAATCTTCCATGTAAACAGAAACAGTTTGTCGTTGCTTGAAATCTTCCATGTAAACAGAAACGGTTTGTCGTTGTCTTGGAAATCTTCCATGTAAACAGAAACAGTTTGTCGTTGCTTGGAAATCTTTCCACGGTTTGTAAATCTTCCAGAAACAGTTTGTTTGTCGTTTGAAATCTTCCATGTAAACAGAAACAGTTTGTCGTTGCTTGAAATCTTCCATGTAAACAGAAACAGTTTGTCGTTGCTTGGAAATCTTTGAAATCTTCCATGTAAACAGTAAACAGAAACAGTTTGTCGTTGCTTTGAAATCGTTTGAAAACATGTAAACAAAACGGTTTGTCGTTGCTTGAAATCTTCCATGTAAACAGAAACAGTTTGTCGTTGCTTGAAATCTTCCATGTAAACAGAAACGGTTTGTCGTTGCTTGGAAATCTTCCATGTAAACAGAAACAGTTTGTCGTTGCTTGAAATCTTCCATGTAAACAGAAACAGTTTGTCGTTGCTTGAAATCTTCCATTCCGGTTTGTCGTTGTAAATCTTCCATGTAAGAAACAGTTTGTCGTTGCTTGAAATCTTCCATGTAAACAGAAACAGTTTGTCGTTGCTTGGAAATCTTCCATGTAAACAGAAACTGTTTGTCGTTGCTTGAAATCTTCCATGTAAACAGAAACAGTTTGTCGTTTTGAAATCTTCCATGTAAACAGAAACGGTTTGTCGTTGCTTGAAATCTTCCATGTAAACAGAAACAGTTTGTCGTTTGTTGCTTGGAAATCTTCCATGTAAACAGAAACAGTTTGTCGTTGCTTGAAATCTTCCATGTAAACAGAAACAGTTTGTCGTTGCTTGGAAATCTTCCATGTAAACAGAAACAGTTTGTCGTTGCTTGGAAATCTTCCATATAAACAGAAACAGTTTGTCGTTGAAATCTTCCTTGAAAATCTTCCATGTAAACAGAAACGGTTTGTCGTTGCTTGAAATCTTCCAAATAAACAGAAACAGTTTGTCGTTGCTTTGAAATCTTCCATGAAATAAACAGAAACAGTTTTCGTTGTTGCTTGAAATCTTCCATGTAAACAGAAACGGTTTGTCGTTGCTTGAAATCTTCCATGTAAACAGAAACGGTTTGTCGTTGCTTGGAAATCTTCCATGTAAACAGAAACGGTTTGTCGTTGTTTGAAATCTTCCATGTAAACAGAAAAGTTTGTCGTTGCTTTGGAAATCTTCCATGTAAACAGAAACAGTTTGTCGTTGCTTGAAATCTTCCATGTAAACAGAAACAGTTTGTCGTTGAAATCTTCCTTTAAACAGAAATCGTTCCATGTAAACAGAAACGGTTTGTCGTTGCTTGAAATCTTCCATGTAAACAGAAACAGTTTGTCGTTGCTTGAAATCTTCCATGTAAACAGAAACAGTTTGTCGTTGCTTGAAATCTTCCATTTAAACAGAAACGGTTTGTCGTTGCTTGGAAATCTTCCATGTTGCATGGAAATCTTCCATGTAAACAGAAAGAGTTTGTCGTTGCTTGAAATCTTTGTAAACAGAAACTGTTTGTCGTTGTGGAAATCTTCCATGTAAACAGAAACAGTTTGTCGTTGCTTGGAAATCTTCCATGTAAACAGAAACAGTTTGTCGTTGCTTGAAATCTTTCCATGTAAATCTTCATATAAACAGAAACAGTTTGTCGTTGCTTGGAAATCTTCCATGTAAACAGAAAAATCGTTCTTGAAATCTTCCATTTAAACAGAAACGTTTTGTCGTTGCTTGAAATCTTCCATGTAAACAGAAACAGTTTGTCGTTGCTTGGAAATCTTCCATGTAAACAGAAACAGTTTGTCGTTGCTTGGAAATCTTCAGAAACAGTTTGTCGTTGTAAATCTTCCATGTAAAAAGAAACAGTTTGTCGTTGCTTGGAAATCTTCCATGTAAACAGAAACAGTTTGTCGTTGCTTGGAAATCTTCCATGTAAACAGAAACAGTTTGTCGTTGCTTGGAAATCTTCCATGTAAACAGAAACAGTTTGTCGTTGTCGTTTGGAAATCTTCCATGTAAAACAGA
>CAHIKZ030002513.1:0-67500 GCA_903632075.3 Acanthosepion pharaonis
GGCTTGATATCGGTTGCGGCACCCAAATGTGACGTTCTAACCTTTTGGTGATTCGGTTGGGAATCTGGTTAGATTTGATATCAGCCTCGTCGTTCCCAACTCGCTTCCAACGCCTGGTTACCAAGGTAACTGCATTGATCTCCAGTCTGCCTACCCACGTTGTGAATTGATCTTAGACAGACGAGATCAAACAGTGGTTGGGGCCGTAATGCAAATTGAGTTCAACGGGGGTGATAACACACAAATATGCATAAAAGAAAATAAAATAAAAACTCAAAAAGTTCAAAGTATCAAAGACAAAAGGTAACAAACTTTATGTCTAGTTGTTCGATACATAGGATTGCATCTATCTCCCGACCCGTTCTGTGGATTGTGACACGTCGTTTTCGCTAGGCAAGTTTTAACGCTTCAAGTTGTTTGCTCTCTAAGAAATTTGTGTTTCGGTGTGTCTTTGGACGAAAGTCGAAAAAAAACTTGTTTCGGTGGTCTGGTCCTAAGTCGCTCTTCAAAATAATTGTTCTTGGTTGAAGAGGAGTCAGGAATTTTGCGTGAATCTTGGTCAGCTCTCTCGAGGCGGCTTCAACTCTGGAAACTGGAGCTCGAACTGCTTTCTGCCTGTTGGGGCTTCGTTTTTATTGACGCCGATCAAAACCGGGGTGGGTCTGCTGGCGTCGGGGGTTCCTCGATAATTCTAAATACACATCCACCTCTTTTATTTCTGGTTAGGGATTTTCCACTCCTTTCCATTTTTGGGAACTCTTTTTCACTCCCTTTTTCTCACCATACTTCTGAGGGGCGTGAACTGCCCTCCCCACTTCTTCTTAGCAGCTTCTCATACTTATACTCTGGATGGGAGCGTCGACAGCCTTCTTCGTGCGTCACGTGATCACTCTCGGCCAATGAGGTCTTGGTCGGGTATCTTTCCTCCTCCTTCGTGCGTCACGTGATCACCACTTGACCAATGATGTCTTAGTCGGGCGTGAACAATCCGCGGCTTTGTTTCGGAAAAAAATACCTTCCTTAACAAAAAAAAAATTAATTATCTCTTTTTCTTTTTTCTTCCTTCCTTTCAAATCGCCGTTATCTTTTTTCTCTAGCCACGAACGGATAATATGACAACTCTTTGTTCAACACGTGGCGTTTGTCAGGTAGTTTATCGCTAATTCATCAAGATGGTTGGTTTTCCCGACATGGCCTCAGAAAAATTATCCCCAAAATTTCAGTCAGTCTGTCGTCTCCAAGGAAGAAAGAAAACATTTCTGGTCCCTTTTATTTTCCTTCGGTACATGTGTCTGAGAACATAATTTTATTTCGCAGGGCAAAGTTTTTTTGTTGAAAAGGAATTCGGTCAGCGCTCTGCTTGTGTGGGATTTAATTTTCATATCTGTCCAAAGTCCTTTTAGTGGCCTGTTTCTCGTTACTTATCGAAATAGCATTTTCACTTGAATTTTTTCGGGGCCAGTGGTCTAGCCATTTGTTTACGTACCTAGATAACATAGCCGTTATCAAAACACATCTGGTTCCTTCTTTCTTTTCTTTTTTTTTTTTTTTTTTTTTTTACTCAGAAATTCCCTGTCATTCTAATGACACACTTTTTCACTTGTTATATATCAATATTTTCATTGTCTCTTAGGCCATGTGTGTGGCTGTTTTATCACCTATGATCCGTCTCGCATTTCTTTCTGTCTTCTTTTCTTTCTCTTTCTTTCTCTGCCTCGTAAATGGTGCCACAATAAAATAACAAAGTTTTATGAAAATGCTGAATATGGAAATTAATAGAAAAAATGCTGAAATGTGAATAAAATTACAAAATTTTATGAGAATTTTCAATATGACACTAACACTCACTGCTGCCCTAACACCTGGACAAACAAGGATAATGTCTAACCCTTTTTTTTTTAATTAAATCGCATAATAAACTGTAATATATTAAGGATTTGTTTGTAGATGGGAAATTAATAGAAAAAAATGCAGAAAAGTGAATAAAATAAAATAGCAATATATATATATATATATATATATATATATGTTGAATATAACTCTAACACTCACCGGTACACTGAAATGAAATAAATGCAGAAAATTGAATAAAATTCCAAAATGTTATGAAATCTTAAATACGACAATAACCCTCATAGCTACCCTAACACTTGGACAGGCCCAAATGCTATCCCCATCTTTCTTTAAATGAGTCACATAAAATTTTGTAAAATATTAAATATTTGTTTGTAGACCGTAAAGTAAGGATACAAAATACAGAAAATTGAATATGCATGGATATTATGAAAATGTTGTATATACCACTTAACCTCGGTGCTACCATATCAAATGGACACTCCCTAATGCTACCCCTATCTTTTTTTTAATTAAATCACATAAATCTGTTCAATATATTAATGATGTGTTTGTAGATTATAAATTAATGAGATAAATGCAAAAAAAGTGTATAAAATTAAAATGTTTTGAAAATGTTTTATATGACACTAACCCTCACAGATACCTTAACACTATGACACGCCCTAATGGTAACCCTATCTTTTCTAAATTGAATCACATAAAATTTTGTAATATAGTAAGGATGTCGTTGTAGATGGTAAATTAAAGGATATAAATGCAGGAAAGTCAATAAAATAGCAAAATGTTATGAAATTTTGAATATGACCCCAATTCTCACCACTACCCTCTTAACTGGACACGCCCTATTTCTAAACCTAGCTTTTTTTTAATTAAATAACATGAAATTCTCTAATATATTAAGAATATGTTTGTAGATGGTAAATTAAAGGAAATAATTGCAGAAAAGAATACAGCAATGCAAAATTTATGAAAATGTTGAATATGTCACTTACCCTCACAGCTACCCTAACACCTGTACATATCGTAATGCTAACCTTATCTTTTCAGAATTAAATCCCATAAAATTCTGTAATATATTAAGGATGTGTTCGTAGATGGGAAATTATTGGAAATAAATGCAGAAAAGTAAATAAAATAACAAAATTTTATGAAAAGGTTGCATATGTCACTATCCCTAACAGCTACGCTAACACCTAGCCACGCCCTAATGCTAACCCTAGTTTTTTTTAATTCAATTACATAAAATTTTGTAATATATTATGGGCGTGTTTGTAGATCGTAAATCAACGTAAATAAATTTTTAAAAGTGAATATAAAAGGAAAATATTAGGAAAATGCTACCTCGACAGGCCCTAATGAAAACCCTAGCTTTTTTGAATTAATCACATAAAAATTCGTAAAATATTATGGATGTGTTTGTAGATGGTAAATTAAAGGAAATAAATGCAGAAAATATATAAAATATCAAAATATTATGAAAATATTGAATATGACAGTAACTCTCACAGGTACACTAACACTTGGACACGCCCAAAATCGTACCCTAATTCTCGAAAAAGTTTGTAATATAGTAAGGATGTGTTTGGAGGTGGTAAATTAAAGGAAATAAATTCAGAAAAGTGAATATAATAGATAAATTTTATGAAAATTTTGAATACGACTCTCACCCTCAATGCTACCCTAACACCTGGATACGCCCTTATGCAAACCCTCACTTATTTTAATTAAATTCCAAAACATTTTGTAATATATTTTGGATATGCTTCTAGATATTAAATTAATGGAAATGAATGCAGAGAAGTGAATATAAAGGCAAAATATTAGGAAAATTTTGAATATGACACTAACACTCACTGCTGCCCTAACACCTGGACACGCCTTAATACCAACCTTAGCTTTTTTTGTATTAAATCATATAAAATTTTGTAATGTATTAGGGATGTATTTGTAGATGGTAAATTAAAGGAAATAAATCCAGAGAAGTGAATACAATATAAAAATATTATGTAAATGTTGTATATGACAATATCCCTCACAGCTACCCGAACACCTGGGCTCGCCCTAATGCTAACCCTAGCTTTTTTTTTAATTAAATCACATTGTGTAATATATTAAGTGTGTATTTTTTATGGTAATTTTAAGGATAAAATAACAGAAAACGGAATAAAAAACAATATATTTTGAAAATCTTGAATATGCCACTAAACCTCAATACTACCATAACACCTGGATACGCCCTAGCTAGCTTTTTTTTTATTTAAATCACGCAAAATGTTGCAACGTATTAAATATGTGCTTGTAGTTTGTGAATTACAGGAAATAAACACAAGAAAACGTAATATAATCATGATATTATGAAAATCTTGAATATGCCATTAAACCTCATTGCTACCTTTACATATGGACACGACCTAATTCTAACACTATTTTTTTTTAATTAAATCACAAAAATATTGTAATATATTAAGGAAACGTTTGTAGATTGTCAATTAGAGGAAATAAATGCAGAAAACAGCATAAAAAAATCTTTATTATGAAAATGTTGAATACGACACTAACCCTCTCAGCTAACCTTACATGCCAACACTAGATTTTTAAAAAAATTAAATCACATGAAATGTGGTAATATATTAAGGAAGTGTTTCTAGATAGTAAATTAAAGGAAATAATTGCAGAAAACGGCATGAAAATGTACTACATTGTGTAAAAAAATGAATACGACACTAACCTTCTCAACTACCCTAAGACCTGGACACGACCAAATGCTAACACTTGCTTTTTTTAAATTAAATCACAAAAAATGTTGTAATATATTAAGTACAGTGTAACCCGGATATAAGAGAGTTGACGGGACCGGAGAAGAAGTCTCTTATATCCGGGTTTGGTCTATTTTATATACATTAACACAGGCTCGAATTTGGGACCAAAGAAAATCTCTCTTATATCCGGGTTTCTCTTATATCCGGGTCTCTTATATCCGGGTTACACTGTAAATGTTTGTAGATGTTAAATTAAAGGAAATAAATGCACAAAACTGCCTAAAAATATACTAAGTTATGAAAATTTTGAATACGGCACTAACCCTCTCAGCTACCCTAACACCTGGACACGCCCAAATGCTAACAATTGCTTCTTTTAATTAAATCTCACAAAATGTTTTAACACATTAAGGATATATTCGTAGGTTGTAAAATAAAGCAAATAAATGCAGAAAACGGAATAAAAAATCAAGATATTATGAAAATCTTTTATACGACACTAACCCCCAAGCTACTCTAACACCAAGACACGCCCAAATTTAACCTTACCTTTTTTAAATAAATCACACAAAATGTTTATCATAGTCAGGAACTGTTTGTAAATTGTAAATTAAAGCAAATAAATGCAGAAAACTTAATAAAAATGCAAGCTATTCTGAAAATGTTGAATACGACTCTTACCGTCATAGCTACCCTAACACCTGGACACGCCCAAATGGTTACCCTAGCTTTTAATAATTAACTCGCACATAATGTTGTAATATAATAATGATGTCTTTGTAGATGGTAAATTAAAGTATATAAATGGAAAAAACGGAATAAAAAAGCAAGATAATAAGAAAATCTTGAATACGACCCAAACCCTGTCAGTTACACTAACACCAGGACACGCCCAAATGCTAACCCTACCTTTTTTAAATAAATCACACAAAATTTTTTAATATATTAATGAAGTGTTTGTAGAGGGTAGATTAAAGGAAATAAATGCAGAAAACGTAATAAAAGAGCAAGATATTATGAAAATGTTGAATACGACACTAACCCTCACAGCTATCTTAACACCTGGACACACCCAAATGCTAACCCTAGTTATTTTCAGTAAATATCACAAAATCTTGTAATATATTAATATATATATTAACAATAATTATATTGTTTGTAGATGGTAAATTAATGTAAATAAATGCAGTAAAATGGAATAAAAACAATAAATTTTTAAAAACTTGACTACGACACTAACCCTCACATCTACCCTAACACCAGGACACGCCTGAATGCTAACCCTAGCTTTTTTCAATTATATCACACAAAATGTTGTAATATACTAAGGATGTGTTTGTAGATAGATATAAATAATAAACATATAAATGGAGAAAACGGAATAAAAAATCAAGATATTATGAAAATCTTTACTACAGCACTGAACTTCACATCTACCCTAACACCTGGACACGCCCAAATCTAACCCTACCCTTTTTAAATAAATCACACAAAATGTTTATTATAGAAAGGAACTGTTTGTAAATGGTAAATTAAAGGAAATCAATGCAGAAAACGTAATAAAAAAGCAAGATAGTCTGAAAATTTTGAATACAATACGAAGCTATCCTAACACCTGGACACGCCCTCATGCTAACCCCCTTTTTGTAATTATATCAGACAAAATGTTGTAATATATTAAGGATTTGTTTGTAGATGGGTAATTAAAGGAAAATAAATGCATAAAACAAGAAAAATCAAGATATTATGGAATTCTTGAACACGACCCTAACATCACACCTACCCTAACATCTAGACACGCCCAAATGCTAACCCTAGCTTTTTTAAAAAAAATATACATTTTTTTAGTATATTAAGGATGTGTTTGTAAATTAAAGGAAATAAATGCAGAAAACAGAATAAAAATGCAAAGATATAATGAAAATCCAGTATATAACACTAACACTTACAGTTATCCCAACAGCTGTACACGTCCAAATGCTAACCCTAGCTTTTTTTTATGTATATATCACAAAATATTGCAATATATTAAGGATGTGTTTGTAGATGGTAAATTAAAGGAAATAAATGCATAAAATGTAATAAAAATGCAAGACATTTTGAAAATCTTTACTACAGCACTGAACTTCACATCTACCCTACCACCTGTACACGCTCAAATGCTAAACCTAGCATTTTTTAATTAAATCTTACAAATTTTTTTTATATATCTTCAGGATGTTTTTGTAGATGGTAAATTAAAGGAAATAAATGCAGAAAATGGAATAAAAATTCCAGATATTATGAAAATCTTGAATACGACACTAACCCTCACAGCTACCCTAACACCTGGACACGCCCTCGCTTTTTTTTTTTTTTAAATCTTGCAAAATCTTGTAATATATTATCTCTGTGTTTGTAGATGGTAAATTAACGGAAAGGAATGCAGAAAAGAGAATAAAAAAAGCTAGAAATTATGAAATTCATGAATACAACATTAACTTTTGCAACAACCCTAATACTTCGACACGCCCAAATGCTTACCATTTTTTTTTTTATTTAAATCACAAAACATTTTGTAATATATTAAGGACGTGTTTGTTGATGGTACATTAAAGGAAATAAATGTAGAAAGCAGAATAAAAAAAGAAATTATGAAAATCACCTATATTACACTAACCCTCACAAGAACCCTAATCTCTGGACACGCCCATATGCTAACCCTAGCTTTTTTTTTTAATTAAATATCAAAATGTTGAAATATATTGAGTATGTGTTTGCAGATGGTAAATTAAGGGAAATAATTGTAGGAATGTGTATAAAAACAAGAAATTATAAAAATCCTGAATACGACACTGACCCTCAGAACAACTTTCACACCTGGTAACGCTCAAATTCTAAAAATAGCCATTTTTAAGTAAATCCAAAAAAACGTTGTAATATATTAAGGATATGTTGGTAGATGGTAAATTAATACAAATGAATATAGATAATGAAATAAAAAAAAACATTTTAAATCCTGTATACAACCCTAATCCCTTCAAAACCCTAACCCCATTCCGAGCCTAAATTCTAATCATAGATAATTTTTTTTACTTAGATCTTGATATGTTGTATCATATTATGTGTGTTGTTAGATGGTAAATTAAAAGAAATGTTTGTAGAAAACTGGAATAATGTCATGCAAATTATGCAAATCATGAATACGATGCTAATCTCTGTCAACTCTCACTCTTACCTCAAGTCCCGACGAAACGCTAACCCTACCTTTTTTTTTTTAAGTTTTTAACTGTTTGTCATATATGAATGTTTTTGTTGTTATATGATCTATGAAGAGTGGTATATCCAGTTTATACAGCAATTATACGGAAATTATGAAAATCATGAATATGACACTAAAGCTTACCCCAACCCTTACCCTTGGACCCGCCAAAATGCTAACGCTTGCATTTTTTATTAAATTTAAAAAAATGTTGTAATATATTCAGGATGTATGTCTTGGTAGACGGTAATTAAGAAACTGGTAAATTATGAAAATCCTGAATACGAACCTTATGCACCCATCAATGCATCCACGACCCGTCCAAATTATAATTCTATTTTTTAATTAAATCTTTCAAAATGGTGTAATATCTTAAGCATGTGTTGGTAGAGTCAAAGTTAAAGGAAATAATAAATTAGTTGCAATAAAAATCATATAAATCCCGCTCTAAGCTTATCCAGTTTCCGCCCAATTGCTAACCCTAGCTTTTTTTTAAATTAAATCCCTTCCAAAGGGTGTAATAGATTAAGGATGTCTTGGTAGACGGTAAATTAAAATAAATTAATGAATTAAAGATAATAAAAATTCTTAAAGTTTTGAAAATCATGAATACGATGCTAATCTCTGCCGACCCTCACTCTTACCCAAAACCCGACCAAACGCTAACCCTACCTTTTTTTTTTTTTTTAAAAAGTTTTTAACTGTTTGTCATATATGAATGTTTTGTTGTTAGATGATCTATGAAGGGTGGTATATCCAGTTTATGCAGGGGCACCTCGAGGTGGTGTAATGGTTAGCAAGCTTGTCTCGCTAGAACAATTACCACTGAGTAACAATTACTACTTTCGGGCCTTGTGCCACATCTGATCTACGCTTGGAAAATCACTATCCAGTTTATACAGTAATTATACGGAAATCATGAATGTGACACTAACCCTTACCTTTGGAATTGCTAAAAATGCTAACGCTTGCATTTTTTCATTAAATTCAAAAAAATAAAAACCACCCCAAAACTAATCCTAGGACCCACCCAAATGTTAACCTCTTTTTTTTAATTAAATCTCACAAAATCTTTCAATGCATTTAAGATTGGTTGTTACATAGTAAATTAAAGGAAAGAAATTAATTAAAATATATAAATCTGGAAATTATAAAAATCAGAATACGACCCTAAACTCTACGGCAATCTAACCCTATTTGTCACCCAAATTCTAACCTTTCATCTTTCTTTTAAATTAAATCTTATAGTTTAATTAAATATAATAAAATCTTTAATTTAATTATGTTATAAAATAAAATAAGACATATCTCGGCTGATTTACAGGCAAATACACAAGAGCGAGAGCCGGATGTGAACGGGACAAAACCCCGTCACAAAATGACCATTATCTTCATTTACAAATGTTCCCGACACACGTGTTCTGGTCGAAAAATAAAATAATAATTAAAGTGTTCTATTTTTCGTCCAATAAAAATGCTTCCCCTCCTAATTATATTCGCTTCGTTTTTCGAGCCTGTTAAGCCATAAAAAAAACGCTATAAAGGGGTCACACGGAAGTTCAACGGGCAGTCCACAGGTCAGCAGCTGACAGCAGGATAGCGTCAACCACCGTCAACACGTGTGAACTACTATGAGAGATCGACCTAGATCCGAAGCCGGCTTATGAACTTTACCACAAGGTAGCTGTCCCAAACCCACACGTTCCTGTTGAAATAAACCACGTAAATCTATTTCTGCTGTTGCCGTATTTCTTTCTTGCAACCATACGCTTGTCTATAACAATTACATATCATGGAAATCACTCTAATGCCCACCGAGCCATAATATATTTTGTCTTTTATTTCTACTACTCTGTTTTGATATCAAGCATGCCAGTCAGGTTATGCATTCCTTTTTTCTTCCTTTTGCTTTTAATATGTCTTATGGGTGTCAAATGTTACCAAGCCATCTTTTTCTCACTATGCACCTCAGAAATGCCCACACTTTTTTTTTGGGGGATGTTATCTTTGGCGTTGGTTACATGTTCAGTTTGCGGTATTCCCTTCTTCGTTTTGTAGAACCATATTTTTGTAGCAAAAATTTTCTTCATCCTGCATTCACTACCATACGACTGATATTACGTAGCTGTTCAGCGCCATTTTACTGTGAAGCACTTCCTGCTTGATTGCGGTGACATGGCACATATTCGAAAATTATTTTACAACGTGAACAACTTGAAAGAACTTTTAGAAAAATCAAACCCCAATTTGATCTTGACCTTTCTTGTGCTATATAATAAAATATAATTCCAATTTGGTGTCTGATGATGAAAAGGGAATCTTTGATACTTACCAAGTGAGAAATTTTCAAAGAATGGCGCACCTCTGAAAACAGTGAATTTTTGTTGTTTTTTAAAAAAAAAAAAAGCAAGACAACATCGAAAAAAGAAGGAAAGGAAAGGGAAAGTCTTTTTTGAAAACATTTCAACCTTATTTAAAGAAAAAAAAAAACAAAAAAACAACTGTTTGAACTTAAATGATCTCTTGCTGATCGATGGGTCGTTAAGTTTTTTAAACAAACAGTGCCATTTTGTCTATTTTAACGAAAAATCCATTTTTAATACTACGGAAGGCACTTTTAGCTATCACAAAGCGCTTTTCAATTTTGCTTCCATATTTTTTTTTTTTTTTGAAAGCAAAAGATATAAATTTCTGCGAATCACTGGCCATTCTTTTGTTAATCTAATGCTAATGGCTTTTACAGTTCGACGATGCCTCAAAAACTATTAGTTTTTTTATATATTTACAGAATATTTACATTTATTTTTTCGACTTCGTTAGGTCCGCAATTTATTTTCTCAGTTTTTGCCTGTCGTTTTCTGGTTTACAAAGCAAACTCATCTCCACCAACCAACTTTTTCCAAGTCGTCTCTTTTGTCCTTCTCCTCCCCTCCCGAATCCCTGCCTATCCGACCGAAAGAGGTCCACCTGTGAAAGTTGTACACAACTTTGTTTGTTTGGAGAGACGGGTGTAGAGGAAGGAAGAAACAGACGGTGCGGGTCGGGGCTGAATGATACGGCTTAGTCATAATAACAAGAGCGAAAACTTCCGATCTCTCTGTTCAAGCAGGTTGCTCCCCCACCCTGTCTGTTTTTTAGTAGAACAGGTTTTTCTAGTAACGCGCACACACACACACACACACACACACACACACACACACACACACACACACACACACACATATATATATATATATATATATATATATATTTGTAAAAGAGACAAAAATGAATAATTATATATATATATATATATATATATCTTATTATAAAACGCAGATTGTGTGTGTGTGTGTGTGTGTGTGTCTGTACGTTTATATATTGGATCGGATTTCCTACATTTTTCAACCGATTTCAACAAAACTTCACAGGACTACGTAAAATTAACTTACGGTAGTTCTGACAGCACCAAAATTGGAAAAACACAATTATTTTTGCACGAAATCAATTTGAAAACACGATTAAGAGGCATCACGAGAATGAAAGGGAGACAACTCATATTATAAAAACACAGGTTGGTTGTTTTGTGTGTGTGTTCGTTTATATATCGGATCGGATTTCCTACATTTGTCAACCGATTTCAACAAAACTTCACTTTTTGGGGGACAGGTAGTGCTTCTTATTGTCTTGCACACTTTTTTCTTTATTTTTACATTCAGAATGCTTTAAAATTCTATTTACAAGACAATTGTTTATAATAAAATTCTATTCAATAGGTAGACTCATAATGATTGAAAACAATGTTTTTGTTTGAGTTTGGGTTTGACCAATTCAAAAAAAAAAAAAAAAAACTAATTAAGACATGCGTGTCCGTCAACATTAAACAATAATCTGCATCAATTTTATTTTTCAGTCTAAAGACTGAAAAATAAAATAAAATACCTGCATAAGGTTCGTATTCAGGATTTTCATAATTTACCAGTTTCTTAATTACCGTCTACCAAGACATACATCCTGAATATATTACAACTTTTTTTTTTAAATTTAATAAAAAATGCAAGCGTTAGCATTTTGGCGGGTCCAAGGGTAAGGTTGGGGTCTTTTTTTAGTGTCATATTCATGATTTTCATAATTTCCGTATAATTGCTGTATAAACTGGATATACCACCTTCATAGATCATATAACAACAAAACATTCATATATGACAAACAGTTTAAAAACTTAAAAAAAAAAAAAGGTAGGGTTAGCGTTTCGTCGGGACTTGAGGTAAAGTGAGAGTTGACAGAGATTAGCATCGTATTCATGATTTGCATAATTTGCATGACATTATTCAGTTTTCTATAAACATTTCTTTTAATTTACCATCTAACAACACATAATATGATACAACATATCAAGATCTAAGTAAAAAAAATTATCTATGATTAGAATTTAGGCTCGAAATGGGGTTAGGGTTTTGTAGGGATTAGGGTTGTATACAGGATTTAAAATGTTTTTTTTATTTCATTAATGATGGTCGATACTTGATCTATCTCTTACTGTTACATCCCCGGGCAATGCCGGGCTATACTGTCTATATATATATATATATATATATATATATATATATAGAGAGAGTTGAAAGAGAGAGAGAGAGGGGAGACAGACAGACAGAAAGGGGAGAAAATTAGGAAATCAGCCGATTCCGCCACCTTGAAAGCAAAAGATATAAATTTCTGAGAATCATTGACCAAAATTGCCTGAAGATACCGAAAAATTGAAACCAAGGTAGCAGAATCGGCTGATTTTAGGAAATCAGCCGATTTATATACTATTAAAAGCTCTATATGTTCATTTTTTTATTTTTTATATGTGCGTTGAGCATGTTTAATACTACTGCTTCCTGGTCTAATTCAAGTCTGACCATTAACTTCTTTAAATTCACCACCCCTCACTCACATATATATATATATATATATATATATATATATATATATATATATATATATTAAACACGTTTTTGGTTATAATGTGGATTTTCAAAAAATATATTATGCTTTATTTTCCCTAATTTTGATACGCGTGTTTCCAGTCTCATGAGCTTCATCAGCAAAAAGTGAAATTTTCCACGTATTATTAAAGGAATTATTTTTTCTTTGTTAAATGTTCTCGATATTAAACATTCTCTTTTTTGTTATTGACCCAATCTAGGAGGATTTTGGGGTCTACACTACACACACATATATATATATATATATATTTTCTAAGATGTAGAAAAAAGCCGTATATATATATACTTTTAGTATATATATATATATATATATATATATATATATATTTTATATGTAATAATATATATATATGTGTGTGTGTAGTTGAAGGGATATGAGTTTGTAATATGAATTTACTTTTTAAAATTTGAGACTATTCATGTCAGTTTTTATGTTTGGTCTTGATGGGGGTGGGGAAATTCTCCTCTGTTTCCGTTTTGGCATGACGCTCATAGGCACTGAGACGTATATACGTACGGGTGTAGGCATTATGATTCGCACAACCACATACATATACATATATAAACAATTCGACATCAGGTACAGACGTGTATTCATATGTTCTGACACGCATACATACACAGTTCAATTGCAATCTTATTTCGATGTTGGTACTGAGTGTAGTCAAGGTTTTTCAAAAAGGAGAATGTTGAACATGTGTTCTCGTCATCTTTCAGGTCGGTCGACTATGTTGTCATCGCATAAGCGTGAAACGGACGGTCACGAACTCATATCTATTCAACTAAATATGTTAGCTCTATCACCGATATTGAGCGCTTTCAATAAGCACCGCACATATATAAAATATATATTGAATTTTATATATACGTATATATATATTACAATGAATCATTCATATAAAAAAGTAGATTAGTAAAGTTAATGATATAAAATTGCGAAAAACTCTTCGCAAACAAAATTTTAAAGTTGCATTAACCTACGAACCACTCGATGAATGTTATGATCCTTGTTTTTAATAACTTAGTTGTATAAGGTCTTTTTTTTTAATCTGCCAGTACTTTCGACTGTACACACAGTCATCCTCAGGCATGGAAATTATTTTGTTTTTAGTAAATCCAGGCAGCATCGGAGACGAGAGATTAAATGCGAATCGAAATATTTTTTTTAGAAATGTGCTATGTTATATATATATATATATATATATATATATATATATATATATATTGCGACATGTTTCATTGAATAATTTAGACAAGTTTTGTCTACTTATTTTAAATAGTTACCTTTCATATTCTTGATCAAGCTTTTTGATGTCGTTATTAAAGGAAAGAAAAAATTACTGTGCTTATAAATATTGTTTATTTCGAGTAATTTCGACATTAGCACAATGTTATCCTCAGGGTGTTGTTTTTCTGAGACAAAAAAGAGTTTGTTCATTATTTTCAAAGACAAAATTGCTGTGTTCATCTGAAACTAATTTAAAGTTTTTTACTTGTGAAGTGAGGAAAGCCGAGCTTGGTGCCATGCCGTTAGAATGATTAACGCTCAGAGGAGATAACTAAGTTATGAGGTTGGGAAGAGTTTCTTTTAAGAAAAAAAAAAAGAAATAAGTATTGAAAACTATTATTACAAGCCTCAATATTTAAAACTATCTTCTGTAAATATTTGTGCAGTATTCATACTTAATTTTAAGGTTTGGTTTCAATTTTTTAATATAGATAGTTTAAAAAATTTTTAATGTATGTTTATTATTTTCATGAAAATTACAGATATATTTTCAAAAAAGAATTTTTCTGAATTGCGAATGTGGACAGCCATGCTGTTGTAAATGTTTAGAAATGTTAGACGCGCCATTAAAATGAAAAACTCAGCCGCCTAGACAACATAGTCGTAGTATGGTTATCATAAATATTTTTTTTTTTCTGCTAGCAATACAATCTCCCCAGAGGCCATTTAAATTCATATACGATGTTGGCTTTCTGCAACACGTTAATTGGTTCATTACGAATGATTAAATCGGATATACTGGATTTAGTGTAATATATAATTAATTAAAAATTTTTTTACTAAGGTCTGTGGTGTATATATTAGTATTTACCAATTCTTTTTAGAATATTTTCGTCTTTTTTATACTTAGAATATATTTGGTTGCGATATAGAAGATTATTATGTAGGAGGTTAGTTGAAGCAGTACTATATTCTATTTGCTTTATATTAACTTTTCTGATAGAACATCTTATTTGTTCCTCAACAATTTAATTAGAAAAGTCATTAACAAGAGTTCCTTTTATATTTTTTAGTTCACTGTAGAAAATCTCTTTTTGGGTGAATTAGTTTTTGCTATTAGCTTTTTTTTTTTATAATTGCTATTTTATAGTTATTTGACATTCATTCTTACAGTTGAGGGTGCATGAATTCATGCTGGTAGATTTTTATATGAATTTTATTGTTATTTAACACGCCAGTCGCTAGTGGCCCGTTGGCAGGCCACCGATGGCAGCCACCTACAGGCCACCGATGGGCATTTTAGCGGTCCGCCAGTGGTTACATTGCCGAGATGAATACGCCGTCGGTCCGAATGCAGGCCAACAACTGTAAAGGTTAATGGCAGATTATTTGGGTAGTGTTTATCAATATATCTAGAAAAGGAAAATTTTGTTGCTATTTTTAAATTCGTATGTAAATTTAAGGATAGATAGATAGATAGATAGATAGATAGATAGATACTATTTTTCGATACTGATCACTATATGGATTACTATTCGGATCACTATTCGATCGAGTATTATCGAGCAAGTACTATTAGTGTGAGTGATATTTGAAAGCGTCTAACACCAGTATTGTTCAATGGCGTTACTATTTGTTGTATCTAGGATTACAAAGTCTTTAATACAACAAGCATTACTAAAGTGACAACGGGTATTCGCTGAAATTATAAATGTTGCAACGAGTGTTCGTTGACGTCACAAGACTTTTGCTAAGCCCGCTGCGAGGAAAAATTGGTTCATTGTGTAGTGCAGTTTTTTTTCTCTCCAGAATAGTATAGCTAAAATAACTAATGTGATTTCAGGCATTACTGTAAATCAGTTGGCAAATGTTTTCCGTGAATTGTAAAATCGGAAATGTCTGTGGAACTCCCTTCTCTTTTTCTGTTTCCCTGATAGCTATAATCTCCAACTATTCAAATATCAATCGAAGTCTCCAGATGTCCTGATTCTATCCCCTGTCCTTCTCTTTATCCTTTCCTCTATCACTCCTCTTTGCTCTCGCTCCAACTCTCTGTAACCCCTTGCGTGCTAGTGATTTCCCGCCTTGCTTGAGGTGAAACGCTTAAATAAAAAAAAAAAAAAAAAAATAAAAAAATACATACGGTCCGGTGATCCTGTTTTATATTTAGAGATTCTCGATAAAATTCAAAGAAGAATCTGCAATGTTACCTGGCATTTTGGATTTAGTCACTTACCTAACGCCTCAATGATGCTTCCTTGTACTTTGTCTATACTTTCAGGGTAATTGTTCTGAGGACCTTTCCTCTTTGTTTAAGATTGGGTGAGAGCTTTTATTATTAACACTATTTTATATAAAAATATATATATATATAAAAAGTTTATATATTGGGTCACATTTTTAAAAATTAGTTCATTGTGTAGTGCTAGACAAGTTTTTTTTTTCTTAGAATCTATCTGACATATTTATTAGTCTACCATTCGTCCATACTTTGACTATTGCTGCCACATATGGTCTTAGCTTCAATCACTTTCCCAATGCCCAAATGAAGTTTCCTTGTGATTTTTCTATACTTTCATGGTAATTGTTCTGCGGAACTTTCCTATTTTTATAAGTCATCATCATCATCATCTTGCGGCCTCAGCCGAGATTGAACTCACTACACCTCTCCAGTATTCCCTATCTGTCATAGCACCTAAAAGATCTTCCTTAGGGACCAATGTGTCTCGTTTTTTCCTATCTGGAAAGGTTAACTTGCGTGATCGATTGACAGATGATGGGTGCCTCCAGAGTACAAATGATGACACAAGTTCATCTGTGGCACGTGCACAATGCCCGGCGAACTGGACACGTCTCTTACAAACTAAAGTTGATACTCTCGGCAAGTCACCATATATCATTTCTAGAGTTGGGTGGTTTTGCCATGAGAGATTAAGCACTCTTCTTAAAAGACGTGTATAACATCCATCTAAACGACGCTGTTGTTTTGCTGAGAGAGTCCAAGTTTCAGAGCTATAGAGTAAGATTGGCTCAATAAGTACGCGTATAAGTATATAAGTACTGTGGGCTTTGACGGGGCTTTTATTATTAAAATTATTTTATAAAAAAAATATATATAAAGTTTATATATTGTAAATATACATTGGGGTATGTTTTAAAAAAATTGGATCACTGTGTAGTTCTAGAAATGCTATTTTTTTTTCTCTCCAGAATCTTTCTGACATATTTATAAGTCTACCATTCGTCCATACTTTGAATATTGCTGCCATATATGGTCCGGTGACCCTGCTCTACGTTGAGAGATTCTTGATAAAATCCAAAGAAGAATCTATCTTACATATTTATAAGTCTACCATTCGTCCATACTTTGAATATTGCTGCCATATATGGTCCGGTGATCCTGCTCTATATTGAGAGATTCTTGATAAAATCCAAAGAAGAATCTATCTTACAAGAAAAAAAATCTACCATTCGTCCATATTTGAATATTGTATATACCATTCGCTCTATCCATATTCTGATAAAATCCAAAAAAAATTGCATATTTATATATACCATTCGTCCATTATTTGAATATTTGCTATATATGGTCCTCTATATATATTGAGAGATTCTTGATAAAATCCAAAGAAGAATCTATCTTACATATTTATAAGTCACCATTATTTAATATTGCTGTCATACCATTCGTCCATATTTTTGATAAAAATTGCTGAATCTATCTTACATATTTATAAGTCTACCATTCGTCCATACTTTGAATATTGCTGCCACATATATTCTATACTGAGATATTCTTAATAAAATCCAAGGAAGAATCAACAATGTTATTGGCCCTGAGTATTTTTATGTCGTCATCCGTTTATCTCGCGAGATTAAGGTAGCACCCTGTTTAGTTAAAATTCAGTCCTTTGATTTAACAACAGCAAAAATATTTCCTCCACCAGCTATGACCTTTCTGATGACATCAGTTCTTAACTTGGTATCAATTCTGTTGACGCAACCATTTATTCTTGTCTCGATAATAAGTCTGATCAGTTCGATAAGGTGAAATTGGTAAGTGATCTCAAAAATGGCCTACAGTTTGTTGTTAACTGGGGCAAGGAGTCGCTTGTTAATTTTAACGACCCCAAAACAAAACTCTCTATTAATCACCTGAAAGAGCCATTCCAGTATCCCATCAGCATGGCTGATGTTAACCTCCATGGGAGTGACTCGTTCGTCTTCTCAGACTAACATTCTCGGCTGATAGGAAGTGGAAAGACTATATTGAATCTATTGTTAGGTCTGCTGCTAAGATAGTTGACTCACTCTATCGTGCTAGGCATTTTTTTTATCTCCAGAAACTATCTTACATATCTATATGTCTATCATTCGTCCATACTTTAAATATTGCTGCTACATATGGTCCGGTGCTCCTGCTCTATATTTAGAGATTCTCGATAAAATTCAAAGAAGAATCTGCAATGTTACTTGACATTTTGGATTTAGTCACTTACCTAACGCCTCAATGATGCTTCCTTGTCTTTTTTCCTATACTTTCATGGTAATTGTTCTGAGGACCTTTCCTCTTTGTTTAAGGTTGGGTGAGAGCTTTTATTATTAACACTATTTTATAAAAAAAAATATATAAAAAGTTTATATATTGTAAATATACATTGGGGTTACATTTTTAAAAATTGTTTTTATTCCACACACCTAAAAACAAATTGCACTTATGCGGACGGTTTAGAGACTAGAGGTATTATGGTGACTGTAATAAGAATGTAGTAGTAATAATAGTAGTAAGAATGGCATGTGTTATTGTGGTATGTTTAGGTCGGTGATTGTGGCTAGCTAAGTTTAAATGTATGACGGATGAAGACCAGCCTTCCCCATCCACTATTTTTGGCTTCCTGCCACTTTTGTATGAACAAAAAATAGCACTTTCCTGTTTGATAACTAGACTTTATGAATTTAAGCGCATTACTAGATTGGCGGCAAGGTCTTATTATTTAACCGTTGAAATAGTAAACGCAACCGTAAGTTCTATGCAGAAAGTTCCTTCTCTCGCACTTCTTGTGCAACTCTCTACCGACTTCTTGATTTCCAGTCAAAAATTTAAATGCAATGTCACTCGTTATCTACTGTCTTATTAATTCATCTCCTTTTATTATTCTTGCTACTTAATAATGTTTAGCTTTTAGAAGGCATCTTCTGCTTTTTCTAATGCGCTTTTGTGTCTATCTTTTTTCTTTCTTTTTCTTTTTTTTTTTTTGCAGGTTGAAGGTAAGAAATTTCTGTGCGTCGTCGGCCTTTTTTTTTAATCTAAATGAGTTACAGTTTAACGATGCCCCCCCCCATTTTTTTTTCCCCGTCTTCCTTAGGTGTGCAATTCATTTTCTTACTTTTTACATGTCGTCTCTTTTGTCCTCCCTTCCACTCTTGAATCCGGGAATCCAGTTTTAAAAAGTCACAGATAAAAAAAAAATCACATGAAAAAATCACGGTAAAAAAGTCAATGGAAAAAAAAAAAGGACAAGATTATCATACAGCGGACAAGAAGTGGACAAAATGCGAACCTCTTATCCAAAAGTGGACAAAATACTAGCCCTTATCTAAAAGTGGAAAAAACCCAGCCTTTTATCCAAATGTGGACAAAATGCCACTCTCATAAATTAAATTGAAAATCCAAGGAACTTTTAATTCAAATTTTAAATCGAGATTTTCTTCAATATCAAGTCTTATTAGATACTAAAATTCCCTAACGATGAAATATATCGAATATATAATAGTAGCATTGTTAGAGAACGTTTTTTTAGAGATTGGACAGATTTACTATGAATTTCTTTTTTGTAAACACAAAGTAGACCCATAAACTACAAAAAATAGATTACTTTATTACTAGACACCATAAATTAATTGTGAATTTTTTCACCCATGACATTTTTTTCTACTGAAAATTGTGATGTTTTTCTGTATCTATTTTCCTGTGACTTTGTTACCCTCCACTAATTCGGATTTTTCATTTCTAGTCAAAAATTTAAATACATTTTTTCTCATATTCTTTCACATTCAGTAACCCGTTGTGTCTTAGTGGCTTTATTGCCTTGCCTGGACTGGAATTTTTTTTTTTTTTTAAATAACACACGAAGTGTTGATAAGTCGTAAAAAACAAAAAACAAATTAATCAAATCATTATGCCTACTAGACATTTGACTAAAAACACGTGATCGCCGACAACTGAGGACTAGTGGAATTGTGCCGTCGTCAGATTTCAACTGTTTTTTATTTTATTTTATTTTATTTTAATTTATTTTATTTTTATTTATTTTTATTCATTTTAAGGCATACGTCTAGTGTAAGTGTACCGAGAAAAAAGAGAAGAAGAAAAACAGAATAATTTCCTCGACGCAGATTTTTTTTAATTGCCAACAAACACAGTTAGAGTTCAACAAGGAGTGGAGATTTTTTTTAAATACTCACGTAAAATAACAGCTATATTTATACGCACGCGCACATGTGTGTGTATATGTGTGTGTGTAAAGAGAGAAAAGAGCGCGATATTTTTAGAGAGACCAACTAAAAATTTCCTCAAACGCCTTCAGCCACATTTATTGCTTGACTTCATACACACTTGGTTCTACCCTTTGATACACATCAATATGCAGACAGTGCAACGGCTATTAGCGATGAGAATGGAATCAACAATCCCAGATCAAATTCCTGCTTCGTCTGTTGCGTTCATTTTGGATCAAATGTCCTTGGAGGAAAATCCTGAATCCGTCTCTCTCCCCCCATCAACTATGGGTTAATTTGCAAGGGTAGACATGCACTCTCCAGTCTTGGGCGGTAATCAGTCTAATAGTTTAAAAACTCTGAATGCCAAACCTTGGAAACGGGAAATAGGAAATGGCAATTCATCTTACTTATTATAAAACGCAGATTGTGTGTGTGTGTGTGTGTGTGTGTGTGTGTGTGTGTGTGTGTGTGTGTGTGTGTGTGTGTGTGTACGTTTATATATTGGATCGGATTTCCTACATTTTCAACCGATTTCAACAAAACTTCACAGGACTACGTAAAATTACCTTGCGGTGGTTCTGATAGTGCAAAAAAATTGGAAAAACACAATTGTTTTTGCACGAAATCAATTTGAAAACCCGATTAAGAGGCATCGCGAGAATGAAAGGGGATAATTCATATCGAATTATACTTATTATAAAACCCAGGTTTTTTGTGTGTGTGTGTGTGTGTGTTCGTTTGTGTATGTGTGTGTGTTCACTTCCTACATTTTTCAACCGATTTCAACAAACCTTACTTTTTTTTTGACAGGTAGTGTTTCTTATTGTCTTATACACTTTTTTTCTTTATTTTTACATTCAGAATGCTTAAAAATTCCATTTACAAGACAATTGTTTATAATAAAATTCTATTCAATCGGTAGACTCATAACGATTGAAAACAATGTTTTGTTTGAGTTTGGGTTTGAGCAATTCATAAAAAAAAAAAAAAATAATTAAGACATGCGTGTCCGTCAACCAATAAACAATAATCTTTTGTCAATTTTATTTTTCAGTCTTTATGATGGTCGATACTTGATCTATCTCTTACTGTTACATCCTGGGGGCAACGCCAGGCTCTACTGCTAGTATATAAAAAGAAATAGGAAAAGCTGTTAAGGACCATGATCACCTACGTTCTAAAAGGGCAACACAAAATAATTGTCAGTGGCGTGCCAGGTTTTTTGGATCTGAGTTTCCCAAAATTTTAGATTATAGATTCCTTCATGGAATATTAGTTTTATTGACTTCCAAATTTATTCACAAAATTATTAAGACACATTTTCTTTCTTTTGAGTATAGGAATTCCGGCAAACATGGATAAACGTGCCTGCAAAAAAAAAAAATGCCGAGTATCAAAGTAACGTTTTTTTTCCCATGACACCGCTTTTATTTTAACTACTAGTTTAACCCGGATATAAGAGTTGTCGGGACCGGAGAAGAAGTCTCTTATATACGGGTTTCTCTTATATCTCGGTTTGGTCTATTTTATATATATTAACACAGGCTCTAATTTGGGACCAGAAAATCTCTCTTATGTCCGGGTTTCTCTTATATCCGGGTCTCTTATATCCGGGTTAGACTGTACTCAAATATGTTTATTGTTTTAAAAATCGATTATTAGAATTGTAATAAAATCTAAATATATGACGAAAAGTAAGTAAAATCTAAATCTTACTTATTATAAAACGCAGATTGTGTGTGTGTGTGTGTGTACGTTTATATATTGGATCCGATTTCCTACATTTTTCAACCGATTTCAACAAAACTTCACAGAACTACGTAAAATTACCTTGCGGTGGTTCTGACAGCGCCAAAAAATGGAAAAACTCAATTGTTTTTTACAAAAAGCAATTTGAAAACACGATTAATGACGCCAGAATGAAAAGGGGGAAAACCCATATCGAGTTATACTTATTATAAAACCCAGTTGTTTGTGTTTGTGTGTGTGTGTGTGTGTGTGTGTGTGTGTGTGTGTGTGTGTGTGTGTGTGTTAGTTTATATATGGGATCGGATTTCCTACATTAAAACCGATTTCAACAAAACTTCATTTTTTGGGGGGTATTAGGTAGTTTTATTGTCTTGCACACTTTTTTTCATTTTTTTACATTCAGAATGCTTTAAAAATTCAATTTACAAGACAATTGTTTATAATAAATTTCTATTCAATCGGTAGACTCATAACAATTGAAAACAATGTTTTTGTTTGGGTTTGACCAATTCGTAAAAAAAAACCCCAAAAAAACAAAAACAAAAAAAAACTAAGACATGCGTGTCCGTCAACCTTAAACAATAATCTTTGCCAATTTTATTTTCCAGTCTTTATGATAGTCGATACTTGATCTATCTCTTAATGTTACATCTCCGGGCAACGCCGGGTTCCACTGCTAGTATATTATAAAAGTAAATTTATACATTTTTTGTTGATTCGAACTTTATAAAACGGTAAATAAGAAGGATTTATAATTGGTTCACACACTTTAATACTTTAGTATAGCTAGCCACACGTCCCTATTGCAGACGCTTGCTCAGGCCCACATGTGGTTTATACTGCAACTACGCTGAGCAGACCTTAGTTACAGTTTCTGGGAAAGGGCGTGCTATCTAGTGCTCAAGCCCTCGTCCACGATGACTTGTGACTTCGTGCTAGCACACCTATCGACGGTCCCCAAGAGTTCTGTATACCCAATTTTCACTCACAAGACTTGGGTCAACCCGTGGTATGGTTTTTCAGGCACTTTCCTTCTTGAGAAATGGTTAGATTCGAACCTGGAGTGCTTATGTAGGTTCAGACCTACGTCGAAAATCAGATTACGTCGTGCCGTAGGAACAGATCTCCGACGTAAGTCGAGGAACCCCTATAAGGAAATCATTATTATTTATCGTTTTATAAAGTTTGAATCAATTGGCAATTCGTCGATGTTTTGCCAACCATTCCAATAAATAATATAATTAATAAATAGTGTAAATAAACAATCCAATAAATAAACAGTGTTTATTATTTTTATTTAGTTTTGCTACTCATAATACACCATTGGCCAGTATATATAAATAGTCGGGAAAACAGACGGTACACGTGGCCTAAGGATTGCGTTCAAGCATGAAACAGACTATCGCCGCTCGGTGTTGACATCAGTTTGTTTTTGGTTGTTTTTATGAATTTTGTTATTACCGTATTTGACGGCATATACGGTACTTTTTTTTTTTTACTAAAAATATCTTTTAAAATTTCCCTGCGTCTTATGATGTGTAGGTTTAAAATTCGCGATAGTCGGCCGAAATTAGCTACCTGGTAACTCCTATTAGCTTAGACTTAAGCATGAAGGAGCAATGGAACATGTGGATGACAACGCCTTGATCTCAACCTTACACTTACAGGAAGAATAAAAAGACACAGCGTTGTACAAGTCTGCGAATGGGAGAAGCAAGCTTGGGATAATATTAGACCAGAAATTGTTGTAAAATCTTAAAAAACTGTGGCATTAACAATGCTGTCAATGGAACGGAAGATGACGCATTATTTAACGACGATGATAGCAGTATTAAAAATGAATATCAGAGTTTTGATTACGAAGACGACAAATTTTATGGATTTGAAGATGAATAACATTTTAATGGTAACTGTACTGTTTTGCTCAATTGTAATAATTGCTTGATTTTTATTATGTTTTTTTTTTTTAACTTTGGATTTAATAAAATTTTAATAGGCACGTGTTCTTTTTTCCTGTTTTTTTTTTCATTTAACTGATATCATGATTTGTTTAACCCAAAAATAGAATGTAGGCTCGATTTCTGTCTGAAGTAAATTTTCTTTTAATATGATCTTCGAAGATCTAGGTCGATAGATATTATATTTCACTGTGTGACTAAAAACGGATGTCGACTCAATCACTACGCGTGATTGAGTCGACATCCGTTTTTAGAAAAAGCAATAATACTACAATGCGGTATACGACGAAAGAAACTAAACGAAATTTGGTCGACTATATATCTAAACATTTTTTTAATCGAAAAGTCAACTCTTAACTACGAACAAAGCCACAATGTGCTAACCGTATTCGGAAATTAAAAACATCCCTACCACACATACACAGAGCGCACACACTCAATTAAGCTGAAAAATCGAATCATCCTTGATAATGGCTAAAGGTATAGCCGAAAGCGCTCGGAAATATAAAACATTTGGACAGTTCTTACACACCGTTTGTCCAGAAAAGAAAGCTCTTGTTCGAACACAAGAAAATTAAATAAAAAGCTTATCCACAGTACCTTGTCTGTCGTTTTTAATGAAACATACATAAAGGAATGATTGCTGCCTAAATATACAAATACATACATATATATATATATATATATATATATATCACAATTCTTGACAATAAATTAGGACCAGGATCATACATCATAACCCCGAGCCTTGCAAAAAGCAATAATACTACAATGCGGTATACAACGAAAGAAACTAAACGAAATTTTGTCGACTATATATCTAAACATTTTTTAATCGAAAAATGTAGTTTAATGTCTTTATCAGGAGTGAAATATGTTTTATTATTTTTTTTTTTATTATTTTAATTATTTAAATTATTATTGTACGGAAGATCAAATACTTCAACAATTCTGAATTATCTCCTTTTTGCTTATATAAGGTTAAAAATAAATATGCAAGATATTTGGTGATGTCTGAAGTGTTTTATCATATGAGTTTCTGAAAGAAAGCAAAGGGAAGGAAATCAATCAATTCAATAAATCTAAAGCAATTTCCCCCAGTTTATTTTTTAGAGCCGCACTTTGATTTAATAAAGTGTATTTAAATAATCAAAACGATCTGATATGGTGTACTTAAATATCTCGTGGCATCAAGTTGTTGAAAAAACAAATATATAAAGAATAAATTCGTAATAGGTATAAATACTCATGGGGAAGCTATTAATCCATTTATTCTACCTACCCCAGCAAAGCAGATTTTTCTTCTTTTTTTTTAACGGGGGTGGGGGATGTCTCCATTTTATATTAAAGTTTGAATTAAATATTCCTTGAATTTACAATGTTAAATTTGTTTCTGTTTACGTCTGAGATTTTTTTTTATCTGAGAAGTTGGGATTTTGTCCACTTTTGGGATAAGAGGCTGGATTTTTGTCTTGGATTCAATTTATGTTGGTACCTGCACAGATTCGCGATACCCTAAGTTTTAGAATGAAATTTTTAAAATGAAAAATCTTCCTTTAAGCTTTTATTTTAATTTTAAGCTAATAGATTAAATTTAATATTAGGTTGTCCCAAAAGTTCGTAAACACTTTCGAAAAATTGAATTTTTATGCAATTTTTAATTGTTTTTTTACCTTATTGTTAATTTTGAAAACAATTTTATTTCATTAAAATTTTTATTTAATTTTTTTTTTTTTGCGTTTATATTGTTATAGTGATCTTCATCTTTGTATTCCAGATGGCAATTGATAAAATTGAGCTGCGAGTTTTGATTCTTTACCGCTGGAAGCGAGGTCTTTCAACCAGAAAAGCTGCAGAAGAGTGAAGGAACAATTGCACGTGCGGCGATCTCAAAGTGGTATAAGCGTTTCGATTCTGGCGACATGAGTCTTGAAGATAAGTCTCGTTCGGGACGGCCGTTAAAGTTGGATGATGGAGACTTGCAAACCGGGTTGGACATTGCGCCTTCATCGAGCACTCGAGAATTGGCTGATGAGCTTCGAGTTGGCAAATCGACAATTCACCGGCACTTGAAGCAACTTGATTTTGTTCACAAAAAAGCCGCGCCAAGATCCGCACGAACTCACCGAAGCACAAACCAACAGACGAGTTGAAATTTGCCGTCAATTGCTCAGCAATCCATTGGACGAGCGTTTTTGGAAGCACATTGTGACATCGGACGAGAAATGGGTCTATCTGGTCCAGCACGATCAAGACCAAGCGATGGGTTCAGAAAGGGCAAGAGACACTGTCGGTTCCAAAACAAGATCGATTCGGCAAGAAAGTCATGTTGTGCGTTTGGTGGAACTTTGAAGGAATCGTGCATTTTGAGTTGGTTCCGAACGAGGAGATGAGTGATCCGCGTGGAATCTTTATTGCGATTCTGATTGGTTAATAAGGGAATAGTCTAAGGGAGATAATGAGGTTTACTCAATACATCAAGTCTCCCCTCTTGAATAAGTTTGTATTACTAATTAACTTTATGGATTTAAATTTTGTGAACACAGTTGTAGACTAGCCTCATGCTCGTTTGACATTATCCTGGCCATATGCTTATGTGATTCTGCGACATTCTGGTTTGTTGATTACGCAACCACTTCTGGTCACAGTTCTGTTAGAATCTGCTCGCGTCTTATTTTACAGTGGCTGCTCAGCTGTGGTTGGTTCTCTCTGGCTGGGGCATTGGTGTTGTTCTGGGTTGGAACTGACGATCAGCCCCTCTCAGTGGTCGTACGTGCCTTTGGTTCCTTCTATATTTTCCCGTTGGCGGTTCCTCATTGTGTGTTCCCAACTGTTGTCCTTTTTTTGTGCTAGATGTTTGGGGTCACCAAAATCTTTTAAGCGCTTAGGACCCCTATGAGTCTTAAATCCGGTCCTTATTAAAAAATAATAAAAAATCTTTTATGCTCTCCCCTCAACAGAATATGCAATAGAAAAACCTAGTTTATTGCAAGAGTTTGCATACCTTATCCTTGAAGTACCATATTCGTTAAAACAATATTTATTTCCCGCGGGAGTTTCTCCAAAGTGTGTTCTCAACTGATGTTATTTTTGAACTAAAACGAATTCCATGATGGTTAATTCGCAGCCTGGAGGCAATTTTTTTAATTGCTTAAGGCCTTTCGGGTTGTTTTTTAAACTTTTTTTAATGCAACCCCAGTATAATTCAATAAGAGGGTCTACCAAATTTCATAAGGATACCGATGCTGAGGAAAGGTCGGACAAGATGCTGAAGAAGAACGCAATCCCATCAAAGTGCTTGCTATTTTGTAATTAAGCAAATGAGAATTATTAAAAAGAATGGTTTATTTTTTGAATCTGAAATTTTGTTTTTATAACAAAACAAAATATATGAATAAAAGAATATATATAAGATGACTTTATATATATAAATATAATGAAGGTATTATTCAAGGAGGTAAACGAAAGTTCAAAAAACACTGTTCTTTTGGTGGGGATCCTGGTGTCTGCATCAATCTTCCAGTATCTATAAAAAATACCCATAATAAATGTCACTAGGATAAATATAAATTTGGTATGGAAATATAAATTTGAATTGTTATCAATGTCGAATTCGACTTTTGGAACACTTTATATACGAGGAATATATAAATGGTGTTTCGTTCGGGGAATTTGAATGGAACTAGCATGTATTTTTGATTTATTTGTAATGGGTTTTATTTTTATGGTAATTAAAATACATACCCACTTAAAATCATGTTTTCGTGCCACATTCAATTAATGTGGGTGAGTAAAATTGATAATTTTATTTATATTTTTCCACAAGTTTATTGTTTGTATTTGGTTTGCCACCCTGATGTATTAATTACAATCTAGGGTTACATTTGTTCATTTTCTTTTGGTGTTTGTTCACGTGTTATGTATTGAAAGAACATATCCATTAAAACAATATTTATTTAGGTATATTTTTATTAATTATTGTTAATAAATTATTTTTGAATAATAAATTTTTTGTTAAAACATAGATTAAATTTTTATTTAATAGGAAATTTATAAGGACGGTTTTTCCCATGAATTCTTGGGAAAATATATTGCTTTTTATCTTTTTACTCTTCGGCAAAGTTTCTTGTTATAAAAAAACAATGATTAGAATTAGAATAAAACCTAAATATATGAAAGTTAATTTTAAATTCTAGAATGAAAAAATAAAAATTATTCCAATTTTAAATTTTAATATCGTTTTAAACCTAAACATATGAAAGTGAATTTATATATTTTGCTTTGTTCTTGAAAATTGACACTAAAAATAATAAACACTATTTATTTAATAGATTGTTTATTTACATTACTTGCTAATTGTTTCAATCTTTATAAATTGGTAAATAATAAAGATTCACTTATAGTTGTTCCACATATTTTAATAATTTACTAAATCTGTATAAATATATGAATAAAAAAAATGTTTTCACATTTATTTCTTTATAAATTGGTAAATGATGAACATTGCATACTATTAATTTTAATTGTATTAGTTTTTAGAATGTTATAAATATAAAATTATTCTGGTAAAGAAGTCAAGAAAACCTATCCACAGTCTTCAAAATTCTTCACCATATTTTCTGCTGAATAATAGGTCGATTTCAGTTGCAAAATAACTACCCACCACAAATATATGATAATTTGACACTAACATTCAGCGATTGCAACCCCATAACGATATCAAGTGCAATCATATGTACCTAATAATACTTACAAATGTAAAATAAAATAAGAATTATCATAAAATGAAATTAGAATAATTTATTCTGTTTAAAATATTTTTTTAAAAAAAGTACTAGTGAGCCAATTTGAATACTTGAAATTTGAGAGATACAATTTATAAGGTTTGAATACTATATTCTTTTGCATATTATCGTGAGTAGCCATTTTTTGTTTTCATGCACAAATTTAGGGGTTAAAATGGATGAAGGCGTATTATACATGGGGAATTACGGTAATTTTATTAGTGAGGGGGTCGTATTTATACATTACATGTTTATTTATACTATTATTTGTTGGAATAGTTGGCAAAATGTCAGTTAATTGCCAATTGATTCAAATTTTATAAAATAGGTAGGATTTCTTTAGAGTTGGTTTACATATTTTAATAATTTAGTAAATTTTTATGAACAAAAAATTGTTTCCACATTTATTTCTTTATAAATTGGTAAATGATAAATATTGTATTGTATTTGTTGGGGAAAGATTCCATGAATCACCGTTTGTTGAATAAAAGATGAGAAAGTCGCTGAGTGTTTAGATAAAATGACGATACACATCATGTAAAAATAAAATTGTATACAGATTCTTAATTGTAACTAAATCCTAAAATTTTAGGTATTTAGAAAGATTCTGGCAAAAAAAAATGAAATAAACATAAATAATTTCAGTAAGAAGAAAAGGAGTTGGGAGACAAGATCAATTTAAAAATGGGAAAATGTGTCTATTTACTTTAGTATGTGTTCAAAAGTCTTTATGCTGGCTTCACCATGTAGGCTATATCGGAATCCTATGTTTATTTATTGAACTGATTTTAATTTATTTGTTTGTTTTTTATTAATTTGAAACTTGTATAACAACAAAAAAAGAAATCTTTGAAGCCTTTTCTGGTTTATTTATTTTTGTCAGTTGACCTTTTGATTTGAAACAGTTAACTTTCGCTTACTCTATACATTAGTTCTAATTGCATTTGTTTTTAGAATGTTGTAAATATAAATTTATTCTTGTAAATCTAATAAATAAATAGTGTTTAATATTTTGGTTTTAAATTCTCAAGAACAAAAAATGTATAATTTCTCTTTCAACATAGGTTTAGGTTTTATTCCAATTCCAATCATCGCTTTTTATAAATTATTGCCGAAGAGTGAAGAAGGTATTTTAAAAAAAAAAAGGCGGTGTCTTGGGAAAAGTTCAAATTAAGATTTTTGACACTGTGTGTTATTTTGTGAATTTTTATAAAATAAAATTTGCCAAGTTTACAAAAACTAAAAAAAAATTTACCTTTTTTAAACTATTTCCATGAAAACACAAAAGGTTTTTTCAGTTTTTATTAGCAGCCATACCCAGCTGGTCGATCAGAAAAAGCGTTCAATTAGAATGGAGCAAAAACAGCATCATGTTTAGATATAACAGAGTCTATCTTCTTCAATTACTTTAAAGTACTTTCATTAAAAAACATTTTGAATTAATGCAGTTACTGATATAACAGAAGTAGTCTGTATTTATTCAATCGAAGTTAGCCGAGGACATGAAGGGGTAAAAAAGGCAACATAAAGACCCTTTTCAGACCACAATTATTTTGAAGTTTTTGAAATTCAATTTACCAGTGTGCTACCAGGGATGTAAAAAAGGATACATTTATGAAGCAATTGTTAAGTCTGATGAAAATTGGTTGAAAGATCAACGAAAAATAAGAAAGAAACCAGTAAACATCGCCATTTTTCCCTATTTACGTGGGTTTGCACTATATGACTGGACTCAATTATCAAGTTAAATGACTGTTAAACAATCAACTTATTGTTGGCTACAATTGAGTGAAGTTTGTATTAGATTGCTTGAAAATTGAGGGAGATTTTAGTTTAAAATTTGTGTTGAAATCGATTGAAATCGATATTTTTTTTTTTTCGCTAAACGCAGTGACGTAGAAATAAAAATGAGATATCGTTGAGCTCGTCATGATTTAAGTAGCCTACATACCGAATTTGAATGAAATCATAAAAAAAAGTTGAATTTATCGAATTTTGATGGGCTTCATCGATTATTGATTTTTTTTAAATTATCGATTTTTACGCTAAGTACCTATCTTTTACATTGTACAATGTACATGCCAAGTTTGGTCAAAATAGGTTAGATGGATCTCGAGTGAAAAGGTATCACAGAGACAGAAAGACAGACACACATATACAGTCATCCTCTGTTATATATATATATATATATATATATATATATATATATAAAACTGGGGTATTTTCAATCTTCATCAGCTTTTTCCAAATAAATAAACTCTTTTAAGGATATTGAGTAATAATTTATGAAAAAATATGTGCTTTGTATGATAGATTTTTTTTTTTTTTAAAATTGATCAAATTTCTTATAATATACAATAGAAATAGGGTAATTGTTCTTCCAGGTTTCAGAAGAATTTATTTATGATAAACGCAATATCAGTCATAGAAACTTATTCTACTCTATCCATTTCCATACATATTTCCCTACCTAAAAAGAGTTAAAACGTTATTTAACCCGGATGTTTGTGGATTCCGTGAATGGAATCCTGCACAATAAAAATGAACAATGCCAGTAATTGAAATAGAAAAAATGTGATGTATTAAACATAAGAATAAAAACTTGAAATGAAGATTATTAGTCCAGGAATGACGGGTTAGTAGAATATATATACATGTCTCTATAGTGAAAATGTAATTATCTCTTTTGATCCGGACTCGTATAACTCTGGTGAACATTCCTGTCTCAACGTTTTTGTCACGGTTTATCATTCTTCGTAAATAAATTATACTTTGGACGAGTCCATATATTTGTGTAAAAGGGCGAGCCCCACAATACCAGGCAGGCGCTTCTGAAAACGGAATAAATTATAAAAATGAAAACATGTATAAATCTGGTTTAAACCCTTTTTTTAATTTAAAAAAATCAATTTAAACAATTTCATGTCTTTGTGAGAAATGACGTTCAATTATGTTGTTTCCAGGCCATCAAAAACATTGCCGACATATCAAATAACTACCATGGAAATGCCTTCTCGAACGAACTGCATTCTTTGGTTTCATCATGTCAGATCTTCATGATCTTGGGAATATATCTGCCATCTGAAATTAGTTTGATGAAACTACATTTCCTCTGTGTTCCATCGGCTGGAAGTCAACTTGCACTCAAACAAAACTTCCGTGAACTACTGCCTTTTGGAACAGAAAAAGAGGATGTTTAGATCACTATAATTAGATTTTCAAGTCTAGAGTTAACCTCTATCTTCCCCTCGTAACGAACTACATTCATTGGTTCCGCCAGGTCTAATCTTCACGGCTAAAATATAAATAAAATATAAACAAATTCTATCTTATAAGAAACTTAAACAAAAGTCAATCAATTACGCTTTTTTTTCCAAAGGGCAAACATTGTCGATCTGTCAAATACCTTTTGTAAACAATTCTTATCATCAACACTTGCATAGTTTGGGTTTTATTATCTATTTTCTCATTTGTGTAAAACCATTTTGCAGTTTCAAATTAAAAGGGTTTTTTAAAACATGGTTTGACAAAAAAGGTTCATTCGCATAATTGATGAATCACAAAAATATCATTGTTGGCTGTTTGGGATATATATATATATATATATATATATAATCATATATATATATATATATATATATATATATAATTCCATAAATGATTGTTTTAGAAAAATAATATTAAATGTATGATTATAAATATAGCAACTCTTTATTCCGTTTTATCCCATATCACTGTGTAATTTGGGGACATTTTATTTCCCGTAGGATGCTGAAAATATCTGTGGGCCTGGTTACAAATGTCCCAGGGGTCATTCAAAAGGGTTAAATTTTAAAAAAATTTTTAAAAAGTGCCATTATAATATGACCCCCCCAACTTTTGAAATTTGTTTGATCTAGAATTTCTCGTATTATATACGATATAAATAATTAATTCCCCAGATAGATTTCAGAAGAATTTAATTTTAATGTGATCTACTCAATATCAGTATAGTAATTTTATTCTCTCTACCCATATGACAATACAAATATAATTACCTGTTTTATTTAAATTTTTTTTTCCGTTATTTAACCCGGTTTCAATCAAAAAAATAACTGATTAAAACGTGTTTTTTTTTTTTTTTTTTTTTTTGTAAAAAAATAAAAAGCCGTCTGTCTGGTTACGTATCTATTTATAACCATACATCATGACTGCAAATTGTTGGTTTTTCACACATTGAGATTTCATTTTTTTTTCATTTTTGTTATTTATAATTCTTCCTTTCTTTTTCTTTTTTTTTCCGTTTTGGCCTATTTTTGAAAGAAACAATTTTTTGGAAAAACACATGATTTTCACCATATCACTGATTCCACTTAATGACCCGTTATTTGAAAATACTGACATGTGGAACGTATGTCTGAAATGATATATTTCCTGCTGACGTGTACAAACCAGTTTAATAGTGCATTAAATGCTCACAACGAATTATACAACATTTCCTCGATTATCCGGATACATTAAGACATTGTTTTATGTTAATGTGTATAAACCAGTTTAAGAGTGCATTAAATGCATGAAACCATATATACAACATTATTTCGATTATCCGGACACCTTGGGACTGATTTCGAAAAAATATGCGTCAGAATTCCGGATAATCGAATAACCTAAATTATCGAAAAAGAATGAAGAAAAAAACATTTCTGAAAGAAATTTGTATGTCTAAATGAAAAAAATAAAATGTTCAAACAATTTATTCTTGGTTTTAGTCGGTTAAATTTTGATGAAAAAAAATGCGTCAATTTTGTCTTTTTTTTTTATATTTTAGAAACTTTTAATATATTACTTTTCTTCTTTAAATATTGAAACATATGTAGCTTGTATAAATTGAGGATTTTGCTAATGCAACTACCATACTCCTCTTTTTTCGACAAAATAACAAGCCTGGTTGTGACCCTCGCTATTTTATCAATATTTGCTTTTTTTTTTTCTACCTACATTTACATAAGTTACAAATTAAACTAAGCACAACTGACTATTAAAGGATGAATAATTTTCGCGGATTTTGACGTCATTCTAGGTGGGGTTTTTTTTGGGGGGGGGTCGTTCAAATCCGTGAATTTGTTTTACTCATGATCAGTCCCGAAAAAAAAATAAAATAAAATTCACTATTTTTTTTTATCAATAATGTTGAATGTGTTAATGTTGAACGCATGAAAATTATTCACCTTTATAAAGAAAAATCCCAACTTGATATTAAAAATTGCAGCAAAAAAGAGTTGATTTATTTAAGATGGAATGATCTATTTTCACATGTCTCTAATTTGTATTTAGATACATCGTATTTATTTTCAAATTTTCTAGTTGAATTGTTCACTTATATTGCATATGATACATTATTATACATAATTCGCTTACAATAAAATTTGTATCATATGAAAATTTAGATGTAGTGTAACCCGGATATAAGAGAACCGGATATAAGAGAGATTTTCTCTGGTCCCAAAATTAGAGCCTGTGTTAATAATATTTAATATAAGACGTTTTAAACCTGGATATAAGAAAAACCCGGATATAAGTCTGGTTCTTCTCCGGTCCTGACAACTCTTGTTTTATCCGGGTTACACTGTACTAGAGTGGGGAGCTCCGTTTCATAGATTCGGGCGGGGGCGAAACCATTGCACCGGACCTGTGTAAATGGATGGCAGAACATAGACTGGCTGGGATGAACAAAAAGCAGGCCTTTTTTTTATGTTAGATATAAAAAAAAAAAAAGGAAATTGTATATACCTACATTCTGAAGGGACATGGCACATAGATGATTTGCAAGTGTAATTTTGATGAAAGTAATAGAAAAAACTAAATTTAATTTGACATTGGTCGATTTTCATCCAATGTCGTGTCCGGTTTTCTAAATTGTCAAAAAGCTAGACTGAGATGAGGTATAAGAATGGATCCAGTTCGGATAATTAAAAAATACTTGGATGATTTCTTAATTTCATGTTCGAATAATCGAAATCCGGAAATTAAAACACGGATAATCGAGAAGTTTCTCTAGTTATTTACGGAATCAAATTTTGTTCTACATGAGGTCAAATTGGCACACATGGACCTTATTGCTCGCAAAAAAATGGCGTCTCAAAAGGACTTTTTTTTCCATTGACACCGGTATTATTTTAACTACCTTCACTCTTCGGCAATGTTTGTTGTTATAAAAGGCGATGATGATGATTAGGATTTCGCTATAAGGAAGCATTCGACATTTATTGAGCGAGTAGCCATTTTATTATATATTATTGTTATTGTTATTGTTATTACTATTATATTTTATTTTTAATAATTTTTATATATTTATAAAATCCTTCTCTCAAAACAACTTTTTCAGAAAATAGGTTTCTCAAGGCCAGTAGCTGTTATCGCTCTTTCTACTAATGATAGCGCCCTCCTCCCTAACCATTTATTTGAAGATAGATAGATAGATAGATAGATAGATAGATAGATAGATAGATAGATAGATAGATAGATAGATAAGAATAGACTGAGATAGATATGAATAGACTAAGATAGATAGATAGATAGATAGATAGATAGATAGATAGCTTTGAATAAACTGAGACAGATAGGTAGATAGATAGATAGATAGATAGATAGATAGATAGATAGATAGATAGATATTAACAGAGATAGATAGATAGATAGATAGATAGATAGATAGATAGATAGATAGATAGATAGATAGATAGATAGATATGAAAAGGGATAGATATATAGATATTAACAGAGTAAGATAGATAGATAGATAGATAGATAGATAGATAGATAGATAGATAGATAGGAATAGACTGAGATAGATATGATAGACTAAGATAGATAGATAGATAGAAAGAAAGAAACTGACTGAGATAAAGAGTAATGGTAATGACAATATTAACTGTTTCCTTTTAAGGAAACCACCGGCAATCAGTGACCGAGCAGCCAGCGCTGTTCTCTTTTAAAATTTATAAAATCTTTCTCTTAAAACCCATTTTCCAGGAAAATCGGCTTCTCAAGTCCAATAGCTGTTATCGCTCTTTCTAGTATTGATTGCGGTTTCCTTCCTAACTTTTTGTTTGAAGTAGTGTGGAATGTCAACATCTTGATTATGTCATCATATTCTCTTCGAGTTAGATGTTTGTATCCATTTTCTCTGTTGCTGCTGTTGGAAGTGATGTGGTTCGTGTTATCTGGTTCAGTTCTTTGTTTATGATTCTGTTGCGCCAGTTCAAAGAATGATGGTCTGTGCTAAGATCCACAGGCTTCACTCGCTTGAAAGTCATTTTTATCCATTGATCTTAGAGAGCGAGTGTATACAAATGAGAATTTAGATACTTCTGAACCGGTTCAATGGATAGCTATATAGGTTACTAGGTGAAGAGCTTTTGCATAATGCGTGGGTAGCATTTGGTTTAAAATCTCGTTTAATGTATGGCGTTTGACGTGAACTTGATCAGATTCAAACCACAAATGAGCAAAGATTAATTTCCTAAAATCAGAAGCGGGGAAAAAAAAGGAAGATAGAGAAAAGAGCAGACACCGTGTAGAAAAAGAACATTTCTCGACCAATCAGCACAAAGCAAACAAATAAACGTTGGCCAATGAAAAGACTAAATGATATAAAACAAAAATAACTTTTACAAACGCATGATCATCTTGAGGTAGTAAAGTTTGGACCATTTGAATCTTGTATGGAAACATTTTTAAATCCAATTTCAGAATCTTCTGGAGCGATGTTCTGGTAATGTCTAATTGAGAAGAGCGACGACGGGTAGAAGCTGATGGATCGTCAAGGACGCTCTGCCGTATAGCGTTCACCGCTGCGTCACTACGCACAATGCACTCAGGACCTCTTCCCGGAAGATCGCCAACTGATCCAGTTCTTCCAAACCAGGCGATTTGGTTCCGAATCATGTTATCGCTTGGAGATACTCTGACATCAAAATGTTGCCGATATTTTCACTAAGTTTGAATAATTGATCTTTCGTTGCAATAGAAACACTCAATGAATTTTACTCAATGCTGGACATCATACGTAGACATTTTAATCTGCAACGAATGCTACATAACCGGCAAAAAAAAAAAAAAGATTAAAAACGAAGTTATGACTTTTCTAAATGTTCAATTTTTTGTTTTTTGGTGGCTACACTGTAGAAAGAGAGCCCGCACACGTAGTAGTGACACATGGTAATATATATATATATATATATATATATATATATACTGTAACGGATATAAGAGACCCGGATATAAGAGAAACCCGGATATAAGAGAGATTTTCTCTGGTCCCAAATTAGAGCCTGTGTTAATGTATACATATAGACCAAACCCGGATATAAGAGAAACCCGGATATAAAGAGAAACCCGGATATAAGAGACTTCTCCTGTATATATATATATATATATATATATATATATATATATATATATATAGTAAAATATAGTCTTAAGGTATGCTATATTTATGGGTGCTCAATATCAGGGATAGAGCGTATGTAAATATAAAGGTAGACATTGAAGTCAACAGCCAGAGGTGTAATCGGCAGGCCTCTTTGGAGTTACCTATATATATATATATATATATATATATATGTCCATCCAACGAAAAACGATACCTAATTTTTAAAAATGAAAAATCTTTCTTGAAGCTTTTATTTTAGTTATAATTTCACGCTAATAGATTAAATTTAATATTTCTAATAAACAAATCCTTTGTTATCTGTCTATATTTCTGAGATGAGGTATTATGTACACTATATACATTATTCGGACTATTGTCCTCATCTTTGTTGCCATATTTATTACAACGTTTCGGCCGTTGTACGCTCCGGCCTTCTTCAGGTGGTTGGAATGTCGAACTGAACCCTTTATTTCGCTCACTGGGGTAGACTGTTCTAGTTCCACGTGCCATGTTTGATGGATGTCAATTATAAATTATCTGCTGTTAATTCCCCTCTCCAGGTTCTCCACTTGCCTTAACCGCGTATTGAACTCACACTCTTTGGGTCATGCCATTGGATCTAACTAAAGCCTCTATCCACTGCGACATGTGTTCTTGCTGTATTTTGAACTTAATTTAAATTGTTTAGAGGGAGTCTATTTTATTATCAGTAAAAACCTTACAATCATCCCTATTAACAAATCTGTCAACACAACGTAGTTCTTGAAGCTTTTATTTTAGTTTAATTTGAAGTTAATAAATTAAATTTAATATTTTCCATAAGCAAAATACTTTCAAACCAAATTTAAATTGATTGAAATGATTTTAAATCGTCAAAATTACTAAAAAATCATCCATATTAGTAAATTTGTCAACACAACATGATTTTCTTTATGAAAAATCTTTGAAAATAAAATATACTTTTGGGAAACGTTATTTGAGAAAGATTAGTTGATTTAAAGTTTAATGATCTAAATTGAATCAAATATTACTTACAAAAGTAAGTAATATTTGTTTCAGTTTAAATTAAGTGAACTTTAAATCAGCTAATCTGATAGTTTAAAATATTGCAGAAATTTTTGTAATAAAATAGGTGGAGTTTTTATGAGGTTCTTCACAGATTAACGATAGCTTTATGCTTGGCATTTTTAAGTAAAGGGTATATAACAGTAAAAATTACTTGACGAAAACGACGTGAACGCCTTTTTTATATAATTTTTTTAACTATTCAATAATCTTTAAAATTTAGGAAAATATGTAATACTGTATTGAATTGTAGGTACTTTTGGCTTCATAGTCTTGTTGAGGAAAAGTTAAAAGATTACAAGTAAATATTACATATACTATAGTTACTGCTCTTATTTTATGGTAATGGCGTTTATGAACGCTCATATTTGCAAAAATCGGTATGATTTCTACACCCACATTTCAAATTCAAAATTCTTTAAAAAATACTTGGGTTCGCTGAATTGTAGTAAGCTTTTCTATTTATGATTAGTAAATATAGTTTTTAGTTAATGACAATATCGCCTCCCATGGAGCAGTCCTTTGTAACCCTGAGCTATCTTATCAATATTTGCTTTTTTGTACTTTTATTTACATACGTTACAAATTAATCTAAACTCAAATGATAATTAAAGGATTTTGAAATCATTCATTTTTTTTTTAAATCTTCCATTTTTTTTTTCGTCCAAATCTGTGAATTTGTTTTGCTCGTGCTCATTCTCAAAAACCGCCAATATAAAATTTACTATTTTTTACCCATAATTTTGAATGTTTTAAAATTATTCAACTTTTAACAAGAAAAATTTCAAGTTGAAATTAAAAATTGCCGCAAAACATCGTTGATTTATTATCCATAATGTTGTATATGGTTCGAAATTGTTCAACTTTTTAACAATAAAAATTTGAAGCTGATGTTAAAACTTGCCACGAAAGATTGTTGATTTATATAAGATGGATTGTTGACATGTCTATAATTTGTATTTTATCCACAATATATTTATTTTCAATTTTTCTAGTAGTAGAGTGGGGAGCTGTATCGTCACACCACAATGATAAATTTTGTCTATTTTCAAGAGAAGTCACTACTTGTTACATTTGGAAGTTTTCTTTGAACAGTCAGATCTCAGTTAACCTTGAAAAAAACAATACAGTTATTAATAAGAAGAGTTGAAATTAATATATGCAAGATTTCACAGCTCTAGCCACACTCCTTCATAGTCAGCCTATAAACTTTTCATTCCACCCTCGTACCTGGAAAGAAACAATACAGTTATTGATAAGAAGAGTTGAAATTAATGTATGCAAGGTTTCACAGTTCTAGCATCACTCCTTTATAGTCATTATTTGAACGTTTCAACTCAGCTTCGTATATATATTTATTTAGATACATTGTATTTATTTTCAATTTTTCTACTTGAATTGTTCACCTATATTGCATACGATCCATTATTGTACATAATTAGATTATAATACAAAAATTTGTATCTTTTTTATATGAATACAGCTTTCTGACAATTCAGATGTAGCAAAATGGCGATGCCATATATAAGATTTAGGAGGAGGTGGCACTCGATCCTTGCACTGACCCTATTTTGCTGTGAAAAGGAGAGAAGAGTGAGGGGAGGTGGAGGATTAATCATTTATTTCTTGCAACTAGCTCAAAGTCCACATTGATCACAGTCTTTTCCTGGGGTGAGTTTTGCTAAGACTTATTCTGTCCTCATTTAACAGGTGCCATTTTGAGTCCTTTGTCTCATTCAAAGTTAAGATGGAATGATCTATTATGACAGGTCTCTAATTTGTATTTAGATACATTGTATTTATTTTCAATTTTTCTACTTGAATTGTTCACCTAGATTGCATATGATCCATTATTGTACATAATTCAGTCAGCTATATTTAGGCGATACCTGGCTAACGAGGTAGTAGGTTGCCATTTCTTTCTGCGGTCGACCAGTTGTCGTCCAAGACTATAGAACTCGGTCTGTCTTGCTATTTACCCATAGCTGGGGAGAGAAGAAGAGGAGTCATACCTTTTCCAAGGGTATTAGCAACGTAAGTGAATGTAATGGATTTGACTGGAATTCGAACTCCGATTCCTCAATCCGAGCCGCTATCCATTCAGTTATGTGCCATGCGTGATACACACTTGGGCAATCATTTCGATACATGAGAGACGAGGCAGATTTTTTTCCCCGCAGGAGGTTGTCATTTCTTTCTGCGGTAGAACCAGTTGCTGTCCAAGACTATAGAACACTATAGAACCCCGTCTGTCCTGCTTTTTAACCATGGCTGGAGGGAGAAGAAGAGGATTCATACCTTTCTCAGCACGCAAGTAAATGTAATGGATTCGACTGGAATTCGAACTCGGCTCTCCGATTCCATTATTCCACCGTGCCTCCTTGTACAAAATTACGTTATAATAATACTTAAGTTATTATGAGACAGACAGACAGACACACACACGCACACACACACACACACACTTAACTACGTATCAATTTTCATAAGACAGTATTCATATACAGCGTAACCCGGATATAAGAGACCCGGATATAAGAGAAACCTGGATATAAGATAGATTTTCTCTGGTCCCAAATTAGGGCCCATACTTACCTAAGCAAAATACAGTGTAACCCGGATATAAGAGAAACCCGGATATAAGAGAGATTTTCTCTGGTCCCAAATTAGCGCCCATACTTACCTAAACAAAATACAGTGTAACCCGGATATAAGAGAAACCCGGATATAAGAGAGATTTTCTCTGGTCCCAAATTAGAGCCCATACTTACCTAAACAAAATAGATCAAACCCGGATATAAGAGAAACCCGGATATAAGAGACTTCTTCTCCGGTCCCGACAACTCTCTTATATCCGGGTTACACTGCAAAATACAAATTTTATTATGTACATAATTAGGTTATAATAAAATTTGTATTTTATATGAATACTGTCTTATGAAAATTGATACGTAATTGAGTGAGTGAGTGAGTGAATCTCTCTGTGTGCGTCTGTGTGTGTGTGCGTGTGTGTGTGTGTGTGTGTGTGTTGGAGGTCGTATCATAGATTCGATGGGCGGCTACAAGACTCTTCCATCGACCCTGTACCTAACCACTACAACATAATACAGATTTTTAAAAGATTTAAAACTTTATAATTTATTCCAATTAATCTTTTACAAAAATGAAAACAATTCTTGTAAAAATTCGTTATTCATTAAAAAAATGTTTTTTCTAAAAACATTTTTGCCCGTAATATAGTTTATTCATAAGTAACCAAAAGCTTTCCTAATTAAATAATGTCTTAGTTTTATTACATTTTCATTTTACTGTTCAGAGCAGATTTTCGGTAACTGTGGATCATATTTTAACTACAAAATTTGATGATTTAAATTCTCCAAGGACTTCTGCTTATAACTAATATAAAAATTACGCACTGCAAAAGCGAATTTCTCGAAATTTCATAAAATTAAATAAGTGTGGAGTAAAGGATGTAAAAAAATATTTTTTCAAGATTTTCTAAACAAATATTTCAAAAATATTTTCATTATTTTTTTTTAATAATTCCTGTAAGTTACATTAAATCTTAAAATTGTTAGATTTTTTGCAAGATTTTCCAAATAAGTGTGTTTTTCACCGCAAAAACACGCCCAAATTTCCAATACTGATTTATGGTTATCCGTTGATGGAAGAAAAACACATTTTTTAACGAAAATTTAAAAAAATATATATTTTTACATCAAAAAGAATTTTCTGTTAATTCACCCTAAAATAAAAAGAATTTACTAAAATTCACACCAAATTCTCCCAGAGTGACGCCTTTTCATTGCACTCCGGTTAGGTTGAACTTTGCGACAGTTCCAAATGTTAGCGAATTGTGTGGGTGTCTACGTTTATGTTCACCGCGATAAACAAGCCTAAAACAGAGTTTTTCTTTTTCTTTTTTTAATTGGGAAAACTTCCTTGTAACTATCTCAAACTTACGAAAAGTGGATAACTCCCTTATTTTTGGTAATTTTTCATACAGAACGATAGAGTTGTTGTGAGGCAAGCTAAACAAACTTTGATTTAAAATTTATAATTTCAAAAGAGTGCCAAAAAATTTAATAAACAAAGTCTGATTTAAAATTTACAATTTCTTGGGGTGAATTAATATTTGTGATAAGTAACTTTACATTATTTGGGTTGAATTAGAAGAAAAGATCCAAAGATTTTGACGATAAAACTTCGTTTTTATTTGGTTTTGGGGCATTTTTCTTTCATCATGGTATGCACATTTTTAGCGAATCTTTACAGGTATTAATTTATAACTGAAAAACATACGTTTTAAAATCACAGATTAAGAGGAAGAACTGTTGTGTCCTTGCTTTCATTTTGATATTTCAGCTTATCAATAATTAAATCAGCGCTAAAATACGTCCAAAGCTAAATACCTTTTAGGGTCATATAAAAATAATCTTTATTGTTTTTGTCAGATTTTCTGTTTTTATTTTAGGACATTTACAGCGGAGGCCACCGTCCAAGGACAATGTCGCCTATCTCCTTTTCATTTTATATGGCTTTTGTTTGTTAGTTTTCTTCGGTGTTTTTATATCGTTTTCCGCTGTGTCGCTTCGGCGTCACCTCTTCGTTTCGGTAAGATCAATATGCCTTTTGTTGGCCTGGGTCTCCCATCTCTTGTCAGTATAGCTGTTGAACTTACACACCCCCGGGATAGTAAAGGCAGTGGAACATTGACCTTCACCCTTTATTCCTATGGGACGAGAAGTCGAGGCTAAAAATTAGATCTCGAGAGTTGGGATAGGGAAGACAGAAGCGACTAAGTCAAGCCGGGTATTATTTTTAGCTTAATATTTTGAGATTGGAAGCGAAAGTAATTGGCGGGAAGGAGATGTATTTCTTTTTCAATTTTATTATCATCAGAAATGGCGAAAGTAAATATTTTGTTCATTTTTAATAGAAGATATCTTGTCAGTACTAAAGTAAAAAAAAAGGTAGTTCTAAATTAAAATCATTCACACTTTTTTTTTTCAAATCATTTCACCCCAAGCAAGGCAATAAAGCCACTAAGACGCAAGAGGTTACTGAGTATTAGAGAATAAACACTACTATTAAAGAGAGAGGACAAAAAAGTATCAAAATTAAGGAGACAGAAGATAACAGACTGGGATTACATTTAAATTTTGGGAGCTAAAATTGACTGAGAAGCAACAAACCTTAAGAGAAAATGAAAAATGAAAAAAACGACACGTGAAAAAAGCCAGCTCTGTTTTTAAAGGCACAGACATTCGGATAACTTAAAACAATTATTTCGTTACTTATTTTAATGCATTAGTTTACTTACAATTATGATAGATATCTCCAAAAACAAAACAAAAATACGATACCTAAGATTTAAAATCCATTTTAAAAATGAAAAAAAAATTCTTCTTGAAGTAGTTATTTTTAATTCTAAGCTAATAGATTTTAAATTTAATATTCCTAGTAAGCAAAATAATTTCGTGTATTTCAAAACCGAAATTGATTGGAACATATTTTTTTTCATTGCTAAAATCGACCATATTGACAAATCGGTCAACACAACTTGTCTTTATTAAAAAAAATCTTTCAAAAATAAAATATACTTTTCAGAAATTTATTTAAGGAAAAGTAAAAAAATTACTGTCTTTTAGTTTAAAATATGGCGGAATAGAATTTTTAACGTGGATGTGCGTGTTTTTGTTAGGTGTTGACTTCAAATTTAATTCAAATCCTACAAATTAATGTATTTTTTTCACAGCAAAAAGACACTAAAAGTATCCATACTAATTTGTGAGGAGTCTCATTTATTAGTAACACTTGCTATCTTATCAACATTTGTTTTTTCTGACCACATTTACATTCGTTACAAATTAAGCACAACTGACTGAGTATGAAAAATTTTCGCGGATTTTGACGTCATTCTGGGCTTCTTTTTGTCCAAATCCATGAATTTCTTTTGCTCACTCTAAGTCTCAAAATATATAATCATAATTAAGTAATTCGTCGAGTCTAGAAGAAACCTCAACAGAATGCAGAAAGCACTGGACGGCCGTTTCGTCCTATATTGGGACTCATCAGCAGTGCGCATCCACTACCGAGAATTGAAGCCCGTAACAGTTACGATTAGTACCAACGGGCCTCGGTGACAACTTGGTAAGCGCCGCTCATCCGCCGCTCATCCGAGTTTCTCTTTACCAATAGGACTGTGCCTCTACAAGCTACGACTACTATCCTCAAGCCGCTCAGTCCAGAGCATTAGAAGCCGGTTCAATCAGGAAAATTGAAAATAAATATAATATATCTAAATACAAATTAGAGACATGTCATCAACAATGTTTAGTGGCAAGTTTTAACATCAACTTCAGATTTTTATCAGAAAGAAATGGCAACCTACTGCAGAAAGGTTTATACTGAAAAAAGTCTGCTTAAGCGTGTATCACGCATGGAGCTGGCTGTATGCTATAGAATGGGTGGCCCCGTATCATAGATTCTGGGGGAGGTATCATAGATTGGGGGAGGGTTACGAGACCTTTGCACCGGTCCTGACTCCAAAGCAGATTAAATTAGAAGCAGCATTTTCAAATATCCTCTCAATATGAGCAAGGGTAAAGTATGTGTGACTAATAAAACGCATGATATGTCAATATTTTCACGTAAGGTCATTCTGTTGCGGATTTCAATCATCCCACAACACAGAAAAAGACGAGAAAGATTTTTAAATATTAAAACATAAAATATTTTTATTTTCGTATTTTTACAACTAAATTTTGCTTTGGCGTGTATGAGTGTAAAGTTCCTTATTTGTAATTGTTAAGATGAAAAGAAATGAGATATCTTGGCGAGTATATTTGAGAAAAAGAGGCAACTGAGAAAGTAAGGAAGAATATGTGAGTGTCTCGTAGCTCAGTAATGAAGAGTGTAAGTGTCACGTAGCTTGGTGGTGAAGTGTGTAAGTGCCACGTAGCTTGGTGAAGTTTTTTTTTTATTCTTTATCTTTATTTTATTTATTGGTTTTAGTGCATTTTCTCACAGCATATAAGAAATGTATATATTGGATATTATTAATGTCCCAGTTTTACATTAAAATTTGAAATAAAACTTTCTTGAATTTTCAATTTTCAATTTGTTTCTTTTTAGATATGAAACTTTTTTTTTATATTTATGAGACCAGGATTTTGTCCACTTTGGGAATAAGAAGCTAAGATTTTGTTCGCTTTTTTTTTTTTTTTTGCATAGATTGAACACAAATACCTATTTGAACTACTAGGAAAATTTTATTTATTTGGGAGCGATATTAGAACAATTAGGAAAACTTACTGACAAAAAACCGCTTGCATACGGATAGGAAATTAATTGAGCATTTACACAAAATAGAAAGATACATAAGACGATGAAGCATCTTCTCTTTTCAATGTTAAATTGTTTTTTGTTTTTTTGTTTTGTTTTTTTTTTTTTTGTTTCTGAGAATGGGATTTTGGGCACTTTTTCTTTTTTTTTTTTTTTTGCCTGCTTTTTTTTTTTTTTTGTTCGCTGTGATTTTGTCCGCTGGGATCTTTTGGGTCGCTTTTTTTTTTTTTTTTTCACTAGGTTTTTGTCTGCTGTTTTTTTTGTCCGCTGATTTTTTGTTCGCTGGGATTTTATCTGCTGTTTTTTTTTTTTTGTTTTTGGTCGTGGTTTTTGTTTGCTGTTTGTTTTTTTGTTGTTGTTTTTTTGTCCGCTGGGTTTTCGTCATGGATTCATGCCAGTGAACGTTGGACAGTTTCCTGAAAGAAAAGAACTTGATGCAACAGAGATGTCATTCAACAGAAAGTTGCTAAGAAATGGACGAAAATGCCTAAGCAACGACGAAGTTTTAAGGGAAATAGAAATAAAAAGGACACCTGTACGAGAATCAGAAAAAGACATTCGATATTACTGGGATACATAAGGAGGAAAGAAGGCTTAGAAAATTTGACACTCACAGAAAATATTGAAGGCAAGGGTGACAGAGGTAAACGCCGAGTAATCTACCAAACAGTTTGTGTATATGAATGACAGAACATGGAGTGGGAAGGATCGTAAAAACAAATTACAAAGGACAGGAAATTGTGGAGAGCCATGATCGTCCACATCCTGAAGGAACATGGTATATAGAAGAAGAAGAAAAGGAAGATGATTGGGGAAATGGGAAGTACAAAAATTAAAATATTTAGGAACCAGAGGAGGGAAATGCCTAATGGATGTCAGTCATCAGTTATCTCCTGTTAATTTTCCCTCTGAAAGTTCTCCACTGTCTTAACCGGGGTTGGTTAGATTCAGTGACTGAACCCAAAGAGTGTGAGTTCAATACCCGGTTAAGGCAGCGGAGAACTTTCAGAGGGAAAATTAACAAGAGATAACAGATAACTGACATGGCACGTGGAACTAGAACAGTCTACCCCAGTGAGCGAAATAAAGGGTTCAGTTCGACATTCCAACCGCCCGAAGAAAGCCGGAGCGTACAACGGCCGAAACGTTGTAATAAATATGGCGACAAAGATGAGGACAATAGTCCGAATAATGTAAATAATGTACATAATACCTCATCTGAGAAATATAGACAAAATATTCGTTGTTTACGGGTATTTTTTAATAGTTTTCAGAAGGGTCATTAACACTAAAATAATTCTTAATATAAATAAAACCAAAAAATTTTCGTTGACCACAATTTTCAATGAACAAATTTGCTTTCGTCTGTTCTTTAATAGAGAAATTTTTGTCATGTGGCCGATGATGCAAAAAAATAGTTGGGAATTCCTGGTGTAAAGGGATGACAAAACAGCAACGATGAGGAATAGTAAAGGGACATACATTTCTGAAAGCTATAAAGTATAGGAAGTTGTGAAGAGCCAAAATCAATCACGTCCTGAAGGGACACGGCACGCTAGTGATGTGCTGGCAACAAAACGTTAATCTAAAATAAGTTTTTATAAAACCCAGGTTGTGTGTGTGTGTGTGTGTGTGTGTGTGTGTGTGTGTGTGTGTGTGCGCGCGTTTATATATTTTTACATTTTTCAACCTATTTCAACAAAACTTCACAGGACTACGTAAAATTACCTTGTGGTGGTTCTGACAGCGCCAAAAATTGGAAAAACACAATTGTTTTTGCACGAAATCAATTTGAAAACATGATTAAGAGGTGAGAATGAAAGTGGGACATATCGAGTTATACTTATTATAAAACCCAGGTTGGTTTTGTGTGTGTTTCTGTGTTCGTTTATATATGGGATTGGATTTCCTACATTTTTCAACCGATTTCAACAAAACTTCACTTTTTTGGGGGGGAGGTAGTGTTTCTTATTGTCTTGCACACTTTTTTCTTTATCTTTACATTCAGAATGCTTTTAAAATTCCATTTACAAGACAATTGTTTATAATAAAATTCTATTCAATCGGTAGACTCATAACGATTGAAAACAATGTTTTTGTTTGAGTTTGGGTTTGACCAATTCGTAAAAAAAAAATAATTAAAAAAAAAACTAATTAAGACATGCGTGTCTGTCAACCTAAAACAATAATCTTTGTCAATTTTATTATTCAGTCTTTATGATGGTCGATACTTGATCTATCTCTTACTGTTACATCCCCGGGCAACGCCCGGCTCTACTGCTAGTGTAGAATATTAACGTATTTTCTTTTGATCTCTTTAACTGCTATGAATTCTTGGGAAAGATAGGAATGGTTTCCCGTTGCGTATTCCTTCAATTCAAATTGTCTTTCTCTTTTAAAGACATTAGCGATCATGGCTCTCCACAATTTCCTTTCCTTTATTATTTGTGAATTGCCATGACTTCTTGAGAAAGATTTTGTAGTTGTTTCACGTTGCTTTTTTCATCTTTCTGAGTGCAGAATTGTCTTTCATTCTTTAATGTATAGGCGATCATGGCTCTCCACAATTTCCTTACTTTTATTATTTGTGAATTGCCATGACTTCTTGAGAAATATAATGTAGTGGTTTCACGTTGCTTATTCCACGGTTCTGAATGCAGAATTGTCTTTCTCGCTTTAAGGTATAGGCGATCACGGCTCTCCACAATTTCTTTTCCACCGAGTCTAACTCTGCACTACTCAGCCTAGGGTTTGAACTCACGAATACTATTCCACCAAATTCACTCACTATTGCTTTTAAACCACTAGATTATTGTCTCACTGATTATTGTTTTAGTGCATTAAAGCATTGGTTCGTGAATTTGATAGCACAGTAATTTTAGGAGTAGATCCGCTTGCCTGTAGTCCGGTTCACACTCCTCCCTGGTTTGAACAGTCGAGGTTTATCTCTTTGTTTCCTGTTTAGGATTGCTTCCTCCCCCAGACGACGTTCTGTCATCCTCTTGCTTAAGTCCGCCAGGTATGTCACGCGTTGTTTTCCCTTCTCTCTCTTTCCCCTCTATTCGACAAGTGAGTATCAGGTTCTCCAGGCCCTCCTTCCTCATTATCACAGAAACTTCAGCTGCCTCTTCCTGATCTTAACTATAAGCCTCCTCCTTGTTTGCAATCTCTCTAAGACCACATCGGTCCATGATATCCTTAGCATCCTTCTGTAGAACCACATCTATGTCACCTCAAGTTTCTTCTTCATATTTGAGGAAATGTCCAAAATTCGCTGCCGTAAAGAAGGACAGATATCACGTAATACCTCAGTATTCTTTTCTTTGTTACCAAAGAAATCTTCCTGTCTCGCAATACTCTGCCCAGCTTTTGGAATGTGTCCTTGGTTATCCTAATACGTCTGCGGATCTTAAATACTTAATATCTTTTTTTTAGATGATTAACAGAGAGCGGTTTAGTTTTAGGAGGCGTTAAAGTTAACAAGCCATTACTTGCCCAAGTTAAAAAAAAATCGTTTAGTTCATATTTTAGATCATTGCCAATCTGAGCTTATCGGACCGATCAGACTTGAAAATTAAGATTGCCACCCTTGGTCTTTTGAACAGGAGTAGTGGTTTATCCTTTGTTTCCTGTTTAGGATTGGGTTTCCGGTCCCTTCTAAAGTCGACCTCTAACGTCTCCGCCTGAACCCTGAAATTTTATTCGATAATTAAATCTTGACTTCTCCAAGTCTAAAATTAGCTATCTTTCCTGTTATATTGCCCTTTCCTACGCTAATACAACTCCGCACAGTAACTATCTACATTGAGCGGCTCTTGGGCCATGTATTGGGTGAATATTAGTAAAAAAAAAAAACAAGAAAAACAAAAAAGTAATAAGTCTCAGAGAGAAAAAAAAAGAACTAGGCGGGATATGCCTAGGCATAGCCAGCGGAACAAATAGGCGACGTCAGAAATTCCCTAAAAAAAGTTACCCGGATCGAAAGGCACCTGATGAAGGCCTCATGACTCGACGGCCGAAACGTTGTGATCGTAACAACAAATGTATAGAGTCAGTAGTCTACGTGTAGACAATGCAAATAGATCATTTTTTTTATCGCCTCCCTCCGTCTTTTTACAATTTTACTTTCATGGTAACTGCTCCGATAAGCTGCTTTCTAAATGGTAAAAATATATTTCATGAATTTAAGCGTTCAACTAGGCTGACATTCAAACTCTCAGCCTTTCATTGTCAAAACTGTTAAATGTAGCCGTCTCTTTTAATACAATAGCTTCATGTCTCGCACTTCTCGCCTGTGGAACTCCCCTTTTCATGTTTCTCTGATAACTATTATCTCTAACTATTTAAATGTAATGTCAATCGACGTCTCCAGATGCCTTGATCTATCCCCTATCCTTCTCTTCATCCTTTCCTCTGTCACTCTTATTTGCTCTCGCTCCAACTCTCTGTAACCCCTTGCGTGCTAGTGGCTTCCCGCCTTGCTTGGGGTGAAAAAAAAAAGGTCTATATCTGTGTTTGCCAAATCTGTGCTAAACACGGGGCGCTTTGACTCATACACACGACTCTCACTGTTTAATAGACAATATAATTTTTTTAATCATATAAATTTCCTTTGAATTGTCTCGCTCAGGTTTAAAGGGAGACAAATGCAACTGGACAAAATACGTGATTCAACACGAAAGAAACAAATTATTTTCAAAAAGATATTTATTTATTTTTAACAAAATTTTTTTTTTTTTTCATTTATCGTTTTCTTTATTTATCTATTTTATTTTAATTTTTTTTTTTTTTTTTTTTGTTCGCAGGTTTACAATACAAAATTACTTTAAAATATTTCCTGCCTACAATAAACCACCCCTCGTATAGAACAAACTACAACCACTGTAATTTGTCCCTACTGTGCTCCATACGACGAAAAAAAAACCCGGTTCGAAAAGGAGCCGGTAGTATTCATACCAATAGAGGTCTGGATTGTTATTGACAAATTGCTTAAAAAAACACACACACAAAATGACAACAACGACAAATTTTAAACACACACAAATTTTCAAGCGTCGTTAAACGAGATGAAAAAAAAGGTATAAATTTTTTGGTCATGAATATATTCAAAAAAAATGAAAATTTGAATAATGTCTTCAAAGGACTCAAAATGGCACCTGTAAAAATTAAGGACAGAATGACCACACAAATTTGAAAGTTTATAACCCCATGGAAAAGACTGTGATGATAAATAAAAGACTTTTGAACATCCACATTCAAGAAATAAATTGATATTAATCCTCCACTATTAAAAAACTCTTCTCTAGTTTTTTTTACAAACAAAAAATATTTCAGTGCAGGGATTGATGCCAATAATTAAATCTTATATATGGCATCGCCATTTTGCTAAATCTGAATTGTCATAAAGCCGTATTTTAATAAAAAAAGATACAAATTTTTGTTTTATCAATAAAGATAAAGTAACCCGGATATAAGAAAGTTGAAAGGACCGGATAAGAAATCTCAAATATTTATTCTTATATTTGGGAAATCAAAACATCTTATAAAATCAATTTATTATCCGAAACAAAACACAGGCTTAATTTTTTTGAGAAAATTTTTCTTATATCCGGGTTTATTTTTTTATATCCGGGTCTCTTGCAAACTGGTTCACTGTATAATTTAATTATGTACAATGTCATTTGGATCATATGCAATGTAGGTGAACAATTCAAATAAATTGAAAAAAAATACAATGTATCTAAATATATATATGAGGCTGAGTTGAAATTTCAAATGCTGACTAGAAAGGTTTGAAACCTAAAATATAATAATTTCATACAAATTTTCTTATCAATAACTAAATTGTTTTTCTATGAGGTACGAAGATGGGCTAAAAAGTTCATGCTGACTTTGAAGGAATGATTGAAAAAAAAGCCGTGAAATTAAAAACATTAATTCCAACTCTTCTTATTAATAACTGTATTGATTCTTTCCGGGTAAATTGACACCTGACTGTTCAAAGAAGATTTCAAATGTAACAAGTAGTGACTTCTCTTGAAAATAGACAAAATTTGGCATCGTAGTGTCATGAAACAGCTCCCACCTCTACTACATCTCAATTTTCATAAGGTTCTATTCGTATAAAATAGAGATTTTATTGTAACCTAATTATGTACAATAATGGACCATATGCAATGTAGGTAAACAATTCAACTAGAAAAATTGAAAATAAATACAATGTATCTAAATACAAATTCGAGACATAATAGATCATTCCATCTTAAATAAATCAACAATGTTTTGCGGCAATTTTTAACATCAACTTGAAATTTTTCTTGAAAAAGTTGAATAATTTAACACATTCAACATTATGGATAAAAAAAATAGTGAATTTTATAGAGTGTTTTTTTTTTTAGACTTAGCATGAGCAAAACAAATTCAAAGATTTTGGCTGAAAAAAAAAAAACGAGAATGAAATCAAAATCCACGAAAAGTTTTAATGTTTTAATAGTCAGGTGTGCTTAGTTTAATTTGTAACGTATATAAAAGTAGGTAGAAAAAAAGCAAATTTTGATAAGATATCGAAGGTCACAAAGAACTGTCCGGGACCAACAATCAGGCTTCGCTCTCTTTCTTAGTCGATCGGGGTCAAGGGGGTTGTACGAACCGGCCTTGATTGTAGGTTAAAAATAAATAAATACAATTTTTTATTTCAGCTTTAAATTTCGGTATTTTAAAAGTATACATATATATATATATATATATATATATATATATATATATATATATATATACAAATGCCAATAAAATAATTCAACACCAACACTCAAGGGTGAATGGTTATAGTGAAATGAAACAGTCTGTCAACACTGTTTGACAAATAACTCAATTTTTATATAAAATAATTTTACATCTTGTTAGGATTTTGAGAACTTTATCCATGAATATAGCATATAATAAAACTATAATCTTTATATATATATATATATATATATATATATATATATATATATATATATATTAAAAAATATAGTCTTAAGGTGTGCTATATTTATGGGATAAATTGCTCAATATCAGAGAGATAGAGCGTGTGTAAATATAAAAGTGAACATTTTCAAAATTTAGAGGCGACAGTCTGTTTCATGCTAGATGCAATCGTTAGGCCACGATGTGCTGTTATTTTCTCGGCTATTTATATATATACGGGTCAGTGGTGCATTGTGGGTATTCTATTATGGCGGTTATTTTACCGGAAGTCGTTTTATTTATTTATTTGCAAATTTTAAATTATTTTTTGTTTATTTTTTTATTTATTTTTTATTATTTATTTTTTTAATCGGTTTTTTTATTAACGTAGTAAAAATTTATTTTATATCACTTATTTAATAGTTTTGTTTTGGTTTGAGAATTTAATTAAAGCTATTTTTGTTCGGTTTTGGGGTTGATTGTTGTAGTTTATTCTAATTTTATTAATTTGGCAGGATATTTAAAAGAGAATGTCTCATATCGAGAATATTTAACATTGAACAAATAAGGAAAAATTAATTATTTTTAATAATATATGGAAATCTATATTTTTACCTGAAGACGTTTGCGAGACCAGAAATTCGTTTAGTAAAAATTTAATAAAAAGAAAAGCATAATATTTTTTTCTAAATAAATCCACATTACAACCAAAAACGTTTGCGGCACCTCTCTTTTTTTTTTTTAATATGAATACTTTTCTCTCGTTGGAACCACTACAAATTTCTTTTTTTACTTTATATATATATATATATATATATATATATATATATATATATATATATATATATATATATATTCATTTTTTTCCAAACAAGTCAATATAGAATCTAAACAAACAATTTTTAATGAGCAGAAAAAGGAATATAAAAAAAGACATTTTTTATTAAATAAAAAAAAAACAGAATTTTTAGACAGAAAAAAAATAACAGAAATTAAAAAACAGAATTAAAGAAGACAGAAATAACGATTAACATTGAATTCAAATTTTTCGAAGATCAAAATTTTAAAAATATAAAAGAACCCCGGAATAAGTAAAAAAAAAATTTATTCCCAAAGGTGAAGTGCGTGAAAAAAAATGTTAAAATAGAACTTACGGTTAAATCGAGCCTAAGTAGAAACTATAAAATGATGAGATCTTAAATTCATATAATTTATAGGTAAGTTACCGAGAAAAAGTTCATCATAAGAATTTACCATGTATGTCAGAAAAGAAAAGGTTAACAAAATACATTACGGTAGTGGAAATTTAACTGAAAATGAGAAAAGTCAATGAATGGACCAATATAAAAATTTTTTTTTGTTTGATCTGGGATCTAAATATATAGTAGGAGCACCAGATCACCTGTGACAGCATTATTTTAAGCATGGGCGAATGTTAGACTAATAAATATGTAAGATAAATTTATTTTTAATCATTTCACCCCAAGCAAGACGATAATGTCAATAAAACGCAAGCGTTAATGGGAATAAAAGAAAAATGAAAAGGCTGTAGAATCAGATTCCTACATTTTTTTTAATCCTAAATTTTGAAACCAAGTTAAACACATAGAAATTAAAAACCTAATATAACAATTGATGTATTTTGATTGGTTGTAAAAATATTAATTAGGTGTCGTCAACTACGTCAAAATAATAACCGACCCAAATTTTGACCTCTAGTTGACGCCATAAAAAATGTAAACATGTTTTGAGCCTCAAGATATGAAAAAATAAAGAAAAAAAAAACGAAACTAAACGCGACTTGATCAGTGGGCACTTAAAATATTGAAACCAATTCACTTGACTTCATTGGAACTCAACACAAAAAAAGAGAAAAAACTTTATCTTCAATAAAAACAACAAACTTTGTCAACCTTCTCCAGGCTTAACGCTAATACTCCCAGTATAAAAATATTCCATTCCACAAGAAGAATCTCTGGTTAATGAGCGATAACTCTATAACAATCAGTGAGTTAAAAAACAATATTTCTTTTTTTTATTTATTACACAAAAAAACATCTTTTTAATTTTCCTATAAAAAAATAAATATAGCTAACTAAACCTTGTTATTTTACATACAGTACAGTAGCTCAAAGTTTCTTTCAGTAACACACAAACCAAAGAATTCTATTGTGTTTATCATTTTTTGCACTATATATTATGTATTTGTTGTGTTTATAAAAATATTTATTGTTGAACAAATTAAACAATTTCTTCTACTTGATTATTTCTCTTGTTGTTGTCTTTTTACATTTGATATTATAAAAATTGTATAGGGTCAGTTTTTATTTCTATTTATAACCAATACAAATTATTAACCCATTCTATAAATTATTGAAAAAGCAATTAGCAAGAAAACCAATCTTAAACAAGAAACAAGGGATAAACCTATACTCCTGTTCAAAAGACTGAGCATTAATTTTTCTTCTAATCCTTGAACAATTACCAGAAAATTTAAAAAATAAAAAAAAAAGGCACAGGAGAGCAACTTTTTTTTTTTTTCACATAATGTCGACTTTTGTAAGGTTACTATTGCCTTTTATTGGCATAGAGTCAAAACAACAAATGAATTTTTAAAGCAAAGAAAAAAATGAATGACTAAAAAAATATCTTATGGAATTTAAACCATTACAAGCTTCTTTCCAATCCAATGAGGTTACCTCATCGATATGGCTGTTTATAAAAAATTATAAATCGAGGCCAAAGAATGAAATTTTATTGAATTAGGACGTTCAAGTCACTAATTTGAAAAATCATTAGGGCGATTAAAAATAACAATTGAACCAAAAAAAAAGACGTAAATTATTAAAATATAAATAATGAAAAATTTTTGAAACTTAAAAGTCCTCATTGCTTGACTCTGAATATATGAAAAAGCATGCTATCTGTTTGAAATTTTTAAAACTTAATAGATTTAAAATAAAAAATCTACAGTTGAAAATTAAAAATAAAAAGGGAAAAAAAAATAATAATAAAGTTATATAGGAATAAAGTATTCATTTGCCGATATATTCAAGTTTGAACACAGATAGGAAACAGAGATCAAACACGATCCAATTTTGAATAAGTAGATCATGTGATAATAAAAAAATGTATATATTGGAATAAGCGTTTAAATTTGAATTTTCTTCGAAAAAAAATTTTAAACTATCGGCTTACAAATGGGGTGGTAGATTAATAAACCTGACCTAGAAAACGGGTTATAAACGGGGAATTTTGAAAAAGCCTAATCATAATATATTGAATTTTGACTATAAAATCTCTACCTCCGGCCAGAGAGGATCCCCCAGACGACACTATGCGGTCTCCAACATTTTGATTACCCATTTAATTTTTTACAAATCTAAAAATAAAAGCTGAATAAAACATATTTTTACAGAAACCCCAACATTTTGAGACCTAACCAAATCGCATCCGACCGCCTTATTAAAATTTTTGAATATCTCACTATACGGATTACTATTCGGATCATTATTCGGTGATTACTTTTCGACCGAGTATTATCGAGCAAGTACCATTAGTGTGAGTGTTATTTGAAGGCATCTGACACCAGTATTGTTCAACAACGTTACTATATTTGTATCTGCGATTACAAAGTCTCTACTATAACGAGCATTACGAAAGTGACAACGAACACTTGCTGATATTACAAAAGTGACAACGAGTGCTCGTTAACATCACAAAAATAATAACAACTGCTAACCAGAAATTACAGAGCACACATACTGAAAATTGAGTTAATCCAAAATGAAGATTCTGTGATAAATATCCAGAAACAATTGATCATCTTGTATCCGGTTGCAAGGTACTGGTACCCACTGTATATAAAACACGGACGACAGATTGGGCCAATATCTGCACTGGAAAATCTGCAACATCTACGGAAAGGAAACTGAAAGAAATTGGTGTGAACACCACCCAGACCCGGTTATGGAGAGATAGGACCTGTAACAGTTTTATAGGACTATACTATACACACTGACAGAACAATCAAAGCTAATCGCCCTGGCATCGTGATAAGAGACCGCAAAGTCAAAATGTCCCTTCTTATTGACATGACAGTCCTTCCAGACTGCAATGTTTCTTTGAAGATCTTCAAAAAGCTATCAAAATACAAGGACCTTCAAATCGAAATCTCAAAAAAAGTGGCGTATGGGGACATTAACAATTCCAGTTGTAGTTGGAGCCCTCGGATTGATTGGAAAAGATTCCAATAGACTTACTGAAGGAATGCCTGGCAGCCCATACCTTAAAGAAATACGAAAAAAATGTACTCACACGAACAGTCCACACCATGCGAAAGGATTTATCTGTGTAAAATGTGATTTTTTTTTTCAAAACTGCTCAGTGGAAAATGTCATGATGCCATTTCTGCCCTTAGGTCTCTGGTCGGGACCCCGAAAGAAATGAGTATATACCAGAAAGCAAAGGAAATAATAATAATAATAATAAAGGCACAGAGAACAGGGCAATATAAAAAGCGTTGTGTGTTGGTTCTATCGGCAAAATAATGTATTCTAAACAGATCTCAAAAAGTTTTACTTGGAAATTGGAAAAGAAATTATAGAAGTTAAAAAGCCAGCATCTACTGAATTTTGGAAAAATATTTGGAGCAATCCAAAAGAATCTAATCCCAATGGAAGGTGGATCAAACAAGAACAAGAAAGAGTGAAAGATAAACCTGTGCAAGAATGGAAAAATATAACCAAGAATAAGGTTTTTAGCAATCTCTAAGAAAATCCTCAGGAAATAACAAAGTACCCAACTTTTGGCTCTAACATCTGTCATCAATCCATAAAACTCTTGTACAAACTTTATCAATGCTGATTAATAACCCCAATGAAATTCCAGAATGGATCACTGAAGTATTGCAAATCTCCTACCAAATACGGGTGAAACAGATGATCCAAAAAATTGTAGGCTAATAACATGCCTGCCCACCACATTTAAATTGATCATTTCTGTTATGACAAAACAGTTACTTTAAATTTTTAATGGAATAGCTATTCTTCCTCTCGAACAGAAGGGATGCCTGTGAGGTTCATATGGTTGCAAAGATCAACTACTAATAAATAAAATTATCCTGGAAAATTGCAGGAAAAAATGTAGAAATCTCAGCACATCTTGGGTAGATTACCGTAAATCCTTTGATAATGTGCCACACTCTTGGATCCTTATGACTTTAGAAATGTACTAAGTCTCCTCGATTACAATAAATTTCCTTAAATATAGCATAAACCATAATATAACTAAATCCCACCAAAGGTACTGCCTCTACTAATTGTTTGAATATCCGACGGGGGAATCTTTCAAGGAGACTCCTTGTCACCCCTTCTGTTCTGTCATCGTTTAACCTTTTTTTCGTATGGACTTTTAATAACTATGTATAAAAAGTAAAGGAAAGTAATCAGCTATTCTACATGGATGATATTAAACTCTTTGCCAAAGACGACAATGATTTGAAGGGTGTCATCAATAAAAAAAAATATTTCATTTGATGACCTCCGTATGAATTTCGGATTAGATAAATGTGCAAAAGTAACATTCAAGAAAGGGAGAAATACAGAAACGCCCTTAATAGATCTAGATTGTGTCACAAAGATTAAGGCGCTGGAGCAAGAAGCCCATAAATCAGAAGGAGTGTCATTCGGAAGGAGATTGAATATTGTAAACCCAAATGAACAAAAAAAGTTTTCCTGAAAAAATACTACAGAATTTTTTCGTCTGATGGTAAGCACCATCTTCAATTTACAAAACAGAATAGCCATAAACACTTTGGCTGTCACTGTGGTACAATACAGTTTCATAGCTGAAATTAAGCGAATGGATGTCAAAACGAGAAAGCTTCTCACCTGCTTTTGATACATCTGATATTGATCGTCCAAATATTGCCCAGAATAAAAAAGGAGGCAGAGGATTAATTCAACTCTTCATGTCTTTGCAAAATCACAATCTTCTTTAATACTTAAAAAACTACATAATTATTATAAATAATTATACCAAACAAGCTAATGTAGATAGACCCCGTACCCACCAATGGTTACATAGTGCAGGATTAAAAGCTGAAAGTGAAGTATTAATTCTTGCTGCACAAGAAATTACAATGCACACATAATGAAAAAATGTGTTAGCCCAAACTGCATATTCTGTGATAAATATCCAGAAACAATTGACCATCTATTGTATCAGGTTGAACAGTATTGGCACCCACTGAATATAAAACCCGACATGACAGAGTGGGCCAATATCTGCACTGGAAAATCTGCAACTTCTACGGGAAGAAAACTGAAAGAAATTGGTATGAACACCACCCAGACCCGGTTATGGAGATATGACCTGTTACAATTCTATGAGACTACACAATACACACTGACAGAACAATCAAAGTTAACCATCCAGATATTGTTATTAGAGACTGCAAACAAAAAAAGTGCCTCCTTATTGATATGGCAGTCCCTGCTGACTGCAATGAATCTTTGAAGATCTTCAAAAAGCTATCAAAATACAAGGACCGTGAAACAGAAATCTAAAAAATGTGGCACATGGGAACATCAACAATCCCTGTTGTACTTGGATCCCTCGGATTGGGTAGAAAAGATTCCAGTAGACTAATTGAAGGGATTCCTGGAAACCCATGCCTTAAAGAAATATAAAAAATTGTTCTCACGAGTACAGCCCGCACATTACAAAGGGATTTATCCATGTAAAATATATGTGTGCATGTGAGCGTTTTTTAATTGGTCAGTGGAAAATGTCATGATGCCATTTCTAATCTTAAGTCTCTGGGCGGGACCCGAAAAAAAATGTGTACACACTAGAAATCAAAGGAAATAAAAAAATAATGATGATGATGATGATAATAATAATAACAATAATAATAATAATGGTAAAATTGAAATTATCAGAAGAATTGAAATTATCTGTTACATAGCCCCCTCATTCTGGGGATGTCTTGTTATCGGTGCCAAATTGAGCCTAACGTGCATAGCCCACTGGTGCGGTGGTTTTGGTCATTGACGTCAATCCAGAAACAATTGATCATATTGTATCAGGTTGGGCGGTATATAACTCACTGAATATAAAATCCGGCATGATAGAGTGAGTCAATATCTGCACTGGCAAATTTGCAACTTTTACTGGGAAGGAAGCTTCAAGAAATTGGTATGAACATCACCTAGACCTGGTTACAAAGATAGAACCTGTAACAATTTTAGGGAACTTTACTTTATCGCATAAATAGAACAAGCAAATCTAATTGTCCAGACATCGTGAAAAAGAAAAAGAATATGGCTTCTTATTGACATGGCATTCCCTGCAGACTGCAATGTATCTTTGAAGATCTTCAGAAAAGTATAAAAATACAAGGAACTTGAGATGGAATTGTGCCACGTGAGGATCAACAATTCCAGCTGTAGTTGGAGCTCTCGGTTTGATTGGAAAGGATTCCGATAGACTCATTGAAGCACATGCCTTAAAGAAATACAAAGAATTGTACTCACATGTACAGCTCACTTCTTACGAAAAAGCCCTTACCTATGTAAAATATTTGTGATCTTAGTCTTTTTTTTTTCTTAAATCGTCACTGGAAAATAGTGTACTGATCTCAAACTCAACAACAACAATAATCATAATAATCATAATAATAATAGCGTGCTGTTCTCAAACTCAACAGCAAAAACAATAATAATAATCTATGTATATTTCTGAGATGAGGTATTATGGGGTAGACTGTTCTTGTTCCACGTGCCATGCCTAATGGATGTCAGTTATCAGTTATCTCCTGTTATCTCCAAGTTCTCCACTGCCTTAACCGGACATTGAACTCACACTCTTTGGGTTCTGTCACTGGATCTAACTAACGCCTTTATTCACTGTGCCAGTGACAGGACCTAAAGAGTTCAATACCTGGTTAAGGCAGTAGGGAACTTGGAGAGTGGAATTAACAGGAGATAACTGACATCCATTGGACATGGCACGTGGAACTAGAACAGTCTACCACTGTGAGCGAAATAAAGGGTTCAGTTCGGCATTCCAAGCACCTGAAGAACGCCGGAGCGTACAACGGCTGAAACGTTGTTATAAATATGGCGACAAAGATGAGGACAATAGTCCGAATAATGTAAATATTGTAAATAATAATAATAATAATAAAGTTGTAGTTGGACCTGTCGATTTGATTGAAAAAATTTCTAATAAACTCATTGAAGTGATTCCTGGCAGCCTATGCCTTAAATAAATACAAAAAATTGTACTCACAAGTACGAAAAGGCCCTTATCTATGTAAAATATTTGTGATATTAGTTTTTCTTTTTTTTTTTAAATGGTCACTGAAAAATGTCATGATGCCCTTTCCGGCTTTTGTTCTCTGTTTGGGATCTGGAAAGAATACATCTTACTTATTATAAAACGCAAATTGTGTGTGTGTGTGTGTGTGTGTGTGTGTGTGTGTGTGTGTGTGTGTGTGTGTGTGTGACGTTTATATATTGGATCGGATTTCCTACATTTTTCAACCGATTTCAACAAAACTTCACAGGACTACATAAAATTAGCTTGTGGTGGTTCTAACAGCGCCCAAAATGGGAAAAATATAATTGTTTTTGCACAAAATCAATTTGAAAACACGATTAAGAGACATCGTGAAAATGGAAGGGGGACAACTCACATCGGGTTGTTTGTGTGTGTGGGTTCATTTAAATATGGGAGCGGATTTCCTATATTTTTCAGCCGATAAAACAAAACTTCACTTTTTTTTTTGGCAGGTAGTGTTTCTTATTCTCTTGCACACTTTTTTCTTTATTTTTAACATTCAGAATGCTTTAAAAATTCCATTTACAAGACAATTGTTTATAATAAAATTCTATTCAATCGGTAGACTCATAACGATTGAAAACAATGTTTTTGTTTGAGTTTGGGTTTGACCAATTCGTAAAAAAAAAAAAAAACTAATTAAGACATGCGTGTCCGTCAACCTTAAAGAATAATCTTTGTCAATTTTATTTTTCAGTCTTTATGATGGTGGATACTTGATCTATCTCTTACTGTTATATCCCCGGGCAACGCCGGGCTCTACTGCTAGTATACACTACAAATCAAAGGCAATAATAATAATAATAATAATAATCCACATGAAGAAATTCTAATGTATTTCAATATTTGTGACACATTTCTCTGTACAAAGTACGGTATGATCTTGGGCAGAAGACCAGAGAATAACATTTTGATTCCAAAAAGAGCGTACAGTTATTTTGATAATCCTCGGCAAAAGTCCCAGTTCATACGTCAAAAAAAAAATCATTTCATTTTTTATGGGTACTATTCTAGTAGTAAAAAAATAAAACAATAATAAATAAATCAAAATATTCACCTCTGGCATTTTGTGTGATTAAATCGCTTTCAACGATGACTCAGTGATGGGCTGACTGACTGACTGACTGACTGCTAGATAAGAGGTGCACTCGGCTGGTAGATATATTGTTGTCACAGTTATGGGAGCAGAGGGTGGGATATCATGGAGAAAAGGAAATACCAAAATGTATATAGAATACTCAGGACATGAAAATGTCTTTTTTAAAGGTAGAGATGGAACCAGCATCGACAGCGCCGACGTCTAAGGCAAGACATCGGTTCGAGTTTTATTGGTCCCTGTTAAGTTGGGCTGATGCGGGAAAACATTATTTTTCTGCGTCTATCTGGGTCAGTGGCTACAAAACGGTGCGGCGCGCCTCATATGTACGGCGCGCCTCATATGTACGGTGCGCCTCATATGCACGGTGCGCTTCATATTTGTTGCGCCTGAAATATTTTGTAAGAAAATATGTAAAGCAAAAAATATGTACGGTGCAAAAATCATCTGTACGGCGCGCCTCAAATGTACGGTGCGCCTCATATGTACGGCGCGCTTCATATGTACGGTGCGCCTCATATTTGTTGCGCGCCTCATATGAAACGGTGCGCCTCATATTTGTTGCGCGCCTCATATTTGTTGCGCGCCTCATATGTACGGGGCGCTTCATATGTACGGTGCACCTCATATGTACGGCGCGCCTCATATTTACGGTGCGCTTCATATGTATGAAAAAAAAATATGTAGAATTGCGCCTCATATTTGTTGCGCGCCTCATATGTACGGCGCGAGGAAATATGTACGCTGCGCCTCATATTTGTTGCGCGCCTCATATGTACGGTGCGTCTCATATGTACGGCGCGCCTCATATGTACGGTGCGCCTCATATGTACGGTGCGCCTCATATGTACGGTGCGCCTCATATGTACGGTGCGCCTCATATGTACGGTGCGCCTCATATTTGTTGCGCGCCTCATATGTACGGTGCGCCTCATATGTACGGTGCGCCTCATCTGTACGGCGCGCCTCATATGTACGGTGCGCCTCATATGTACGGCGCGCTTCATATGTACGGTGCGCCTCATATTTGTTGCGCGCCTCATATGTACGGTGCGCCTCATATTTGTTGCGCGCCTCATATGTACGGGGGCTCCTCAAATGTACGGTGCACCTCATATGTAACGGCGCGCCTCATATTTACGGTGCGCAAAATATGTACGGAAGTGTAAAATATGTAATGGTGCGCCTCATATTTGTTGCGCGCCTCATATGTACGGCGCGCCTCATAAAAACGCTGCGCCTCATATTTGTTGCGCGCCTCATATGTACGGTGCGTCTCTTATGTACGGCGCGCCTCATATGTACGGTGCGTCTCATATGTTTAAAAATATGTACGGTGCGCCTCATATTTGTTGCGTGCCTCATATGTACGGTGCGCCTCATATGTACGGTGCGCCTCATATTTGTTGCGCGCCTCATATGTACGGTGCGCCTCATATGTACGGTGCGCCTCATATTTGTTACGCGCCTCATATGTGCGGCGCGCCTCATATGTACGGTGCGCCTCATATTTGTTGCGCGCCTCATATGTACGGTGCGCCTCATATGTGCGGCGCGCCTCATATGTGCGGTGCGCTTCATATGTGCGACGGAAGAGGATAGCAGGTGAGGCGGAATGATTGAAAGGCAATCAAAGATTTAGATTCATTTGCCAAAAATAATTATGATTTCAAAGGTTTAAAATATTATTATGAATTACTTGTAATTGCATACATGAGTCCCAGTATAAATAATTATTGACCGATATTATGATTGTGATATTTTTGCATTATTGTTTGCATTATATCCAGTATTAAGAATACATTAACTAGGATCCGCAAATTAGAGAAGAGACTTAACAATGATAATGTTCGGACTTTGAATCCGCGGTTATCTCCCTTTAAGGCTCATATTTTTTTTTTTTTTTTTTAATGTACTTTTTATCACATAAAATTTGGTGAGGTGCAAGCAAATTCTTGTTTCAAAAATGCGTTCCAAAGAGAAAAAAAGTTTGGGAAACCACTGATCTAGGTAGATAAGGTAGAATCCCTATCAAGGGTGACTATAGAAGTAGCAGCCTTTTGCTCTTATTGGGTATTTTGGGCAGGTAACGTCGAGTATTTCTCAAGTATCATTGTCAGGGGAACAATTTTTTTTTTTACGAAGATACCACATTAAAACACCGGTTCTTGTGCGATCGCCGAAGTTAAACAACGTCAAGTCTGCTCAGTACCTAGATGGGTGACCGCTTCGAAATGCCAGGTGCTGTAAGTTTGGATGCTTGGGTGGTGTAATGGATAATGGCTCGGAATTGGAAGCCGAAGAGCCGAGTTCCAGTCCAAGTCAGGTATGAATCCATTTCCCCTCCCTCACGCCAGTTATGGGTTAAATAGTAGGACCTTTGTCAGCAAATCGTTATTACCCCCCCCCCAAAAAAAAAAATATAGTTACAATGTAAAAATATTTTCTGGCTTTAAATAACCTGTGAAAGGTTGATAAATAATAAAAATAAGTATCACTTAATTATTTTAAAGTATAACTTAACAGTTTTTGAGTATCACTTAACAGTTTTAAGTATCACTTAGCAGCTTTTGAATATCATTTAGCCGTTTTAAGTATCACTTAACAGTTTTTGAGTATCACTTAACAGTTTTAAGTATCACTTAACAGTTTTTGAGTATCACTTAACAGTTTTAAGTATCACTTAACAGCTTTTGAGTATCACTTAACAGTTTTAAGTATCACTTAACAGTTTTTGAGTATCACTTAACAGTTTTAAGTATCACTTAACAGTTTTTGAGTATCACTTAACAGTTTTAAGTATCACTTAACAGCTTTTGAGTATCACTTAACAGTTTTAAGTATCACTTAACAGCTTTTGAGTGTCATTTAACAGTTTTAAGTATCACTTAGCAGTTTTTGAGTTTCACTTAACAGTTTTTAAGTATCGGTTAATAGTTTTCCGTTGCTCCCGCAGTTGTCTAATATGATAGAGCATCTGTTATTGATGGTACTAAAGATAACAGTTTCTTCACTGGTTCCATAGGTTAAGGCATTTCTCAAGTGTCACTCTACTAGGGCCACTGAAAAGTTCATAGACTGAGCAAGATACTCTATTGGATTGTGACCAAATGAGTTTTATTTTTCAACATAGTCCTCTTTGCGGTCTACGCACTTCTTCCATCGGTTTTGTAGTGGTTGGATCCCATTGGTGAATAAGTTTTCAACCTGCTGTTCAAAAACTCATCAACAACAGATAAGAAGTCGACATCACTGCGATATTGGTTTCCAGCCATGATTTTTTTTATGTTGGGGAACAGATGATAGTCAGCTGGGGCTGAATCAGGAGAAGAGGGAGGGTGATCAACCAGTTCAAAGTCACAGTCCTGAACAGCAGCCATTGAAACCAAGGACTTGTATACTGGAGAATTGTTTTAATGAAACAAGACACCTTTCATCAGTCTTACTGTCCGTTTGGTCTCAATACCCTTTCGTAACTGCAAGATTGCATAGTACTCCCTAATGATGATGCGACCATTTGAAGATAGTCAATAAACACAATGCTTTTTACATTCCCCCAACCAAAAAAAATGAAGTAATCCTCTCTCCTGTAGAGGAAACGACCCTGGCCTTCTTTGGAGCTAGTGATGAGGGGTGTTTCCACTACAGAGATTGACTCTTTGTTTCTGGCTAAAAGTGATGAACCTAATACTCATCCTGTGTTAGGAAACGTTCAACTAAACCAGCTGCATCTACATTAAACAATATCAGATTTTACTGTGATGTGATCAGCCTGGTGCGCTTTTGATCAGATGTCAGAAGTCGTGACACCCACCTAGCAGAAACCTTTGTCATGCCAAGTTCATTGTGCAGAATATTCTCAACTCTCTCACCGGATATGCTAATAGCGCTGGTCTGGTTATTTGATTTATAGTCAATCGCCTGTCATTCATCACCATGTGTTGAACACAATCAACGTTTTCCTCGGTTGTAACAGTCGCGGAATGTCCAGAGAAATTGTCTAAAAAAAAATAAATCAAAGCATCTTGTCTGTCGTATTCAATGAAATGTGCATGAAAGAAGGATTGTTGCCTAAATACACACACACACACACACACACACACACACACACACACACACACACACACATATATATATATATATATCCTTGATATATAAACATTTATATAAGGTTTTTCATATATATATATATATATATATATATATATATATATATATATATATATATATATATATATATGGGAAAACGTTATATAAATGTTTATATATCAAGGGTAATTTTTCTAAAATGACAAAGTGGGAAAACATTTTCGCATGAAACATTTTGTCCTATAGTATTCATCGGACTAAAGTGAGACTGACTTTGATGCAATTACACATGTTCATGAAGGAGAGGGGACGTTTAGCATTTTCAATTGAGATTTTTTTTATTTGTAACTTTTATTTTACTTTATTTTGTATTTGTATTTATAAAGGTAAGTGTAGTTGTCGTCTCGACTACATAGGGAGGACGTCCCAGCATTTGGATCTGAGAATAAAACAGCACTTACCCTCCATGATTTTGAATCCGGATGCCAGGAAAAGCCAATTAACCAATACTTCTGGCTCTGCTATTGCTGAGCATATAATAAATAGTAGGAATTGTGTGCGTGATTTTAGTGCGGACTGTTTTTTTGATTTTATCTAGGTCCCACTCCTCATATCACATCAAGGTTCTAGAGTCCTTGTATATCAGATCCCGTGGGACTTCCCTTTTTAAACAGAGGGAATCCTTACTGGGTTTGAATGTTATTGGACTCTAGCTTTCTTGATATCCATATTTTTTTCAATCCATTCGTTATATTAATTTAGTTTATGTTGGGGCGCACCCACCTTCTAATTAGAAATGGACTGGTCTCTCTTATATAAGTCAGCTCTAGTGCGAGGACAGGAGAGCGTCAGCGACAGCAGTCCAGATAAGGTTACCCGTTACATACCGTTGGACTATAGACTTTGGATATTGTTTCGTACTAACCAACCTTCGTTCTACTAATCACTCTATTGTTAATTGCTTTTACAAATATACCAGTATTTTCCCCTACAACTGTGTTTGTCTTGATTCATACACCGACACGCGGGAAACTCACAACATCTCAACTTCTTCTTTTTTAGCTTTTAAAATGCCATATAAATTTTGCTTTTTCCTAGCTATCGTTAAATTTTGTACCATAAAAAAAACTTATTTGATTATCTGTAACT
>CAHIKZ030002513.1:72500-75000 GCA_903632075.3 Acanthosepion pharaonis
CTGGTTATTTATTTATTTATCTGTTCAAACTGTTCCAGTCAGTCTGGTTATTTATTTATTTATCAGTTCAAACTGTTCCAGTCAGTCTGGTTATTTATTTATTCATCTATTCAAACTGTTCCAGTCTGTCTGGTTATTTATTTGTTTATCTATTCAAACTGTTGCAGTCTGTCTGGTTATTTATTTATTCATCTATTCAAACTGTTCCAGTCTGTCTGGTTATTTATTTGTTTATCTATTCAAACTGTTGTAGTCTGTCTGGTTATTTATTTGTTTTTCTGTTCAAACTGTTGCAGTCAGTCTGGTTATTTATTTATTTATCTGTTCAAACTGTTGCAGTCAGTCTGGTTATTTATTTATTTATCTGTTCAAACTGTTCCAGTCAGTCTGGTTATTTATTTATTTATCTGTTCAAACTATTTGCAGTCAGTCTGGTTATTTATTTATTTATCTGTTCAAACTGTTCCAGTCAGTCTGTTTATTTATTTATTTATCAGTTCAAACTGTTCCAGTCAGTCTGGTTATTTATTTATTCATCTATTCAAACTGTTCCAGTCTGTCTGGTTATTTATTTGTTTATCTATTCAAACTATTGCAGTCTGTCTGGTTATTTATTTGTTTATCTATTCAAACTGTTGCAGTCTGTCTGGTTATTTATTTATTTATCAGTTCAAACTGTTCCAGTCTGTCTGGTTATTTATTTATTCATCTATTCAAACTGTTCCAGTCCGTCTGGTTATTTATTTGTTTATCTGTTCAAACTGTTGCAGTCAGTCTGGTTATTTATTTGTTTATCTATTCAAACTGTTCCAGTCAGTCTGGTTATTTATTTATTTATCAGTTCAAACTGTTGCAGTCAGTCTGGTTATTTATTTGTTTATCTGTTCAAACTGTTCCAGTCTGGCTGTCTGGTTATTTATTTATTTATTCATCTATTCAAACTGTTGCAGTCAGTCTGGTTATTTATTTATTCATCTATTCAAACTGTTCCAGTCAGTCTGGTTATTTATTTATTTATCTGTTCAAACTATTCCAGTCAGTCTGGTTATTTATTTATTTATTCATCTATTCAAACTGTTGCAGTCAGTCTGGTTATTTATTTATTCATCTATTCAAACTGTTCCAGTCAGTCTGGTTATTTATTTATTTATCTGTTCAAACTGTTCCAGTCTGTCTGGTTATTTATTTATTTATCTGTTCAAACTGTTGCAGTCAGTCTGGTTATTTATTTATTTATCTGTTCAAACTGTTGCAGTCAGTCTGGTTATTTATTTATTTATCTGTTCAAACTGTTGCAGTCAGTCTGGTTATTTATTTATTTATCTGTTCAAACTGTTCCAGTCTGGCTGTCTGGTTATTTATTTATTTATTCATCTATTGAAACTGTTGCAGTCAGTCTGGTTATTTATTTATTTATCTGTTCAAACTGTTCCAGTCTGGCTGTCTGGTTATTTATTTATTTATTCATCTATTCAAACTGTTCCAGTCAGTCTGGTTATTTATTTATTTATCTGTTCAAACTATTCCAGTCAGTCTGGTTATTTATTTATTCATCTATTCAAACTGTTCCAGTCTGTCTATCTGTGTCAGCCTCTTTCTTTCTTTATATATATATATATATATATATATATATATATATATATATATATATATATATGTGTGTGTGTGTGTGTGTGTGTGTATATAATATCTAATCCAAGAGTAACGTTAATGTTATGAACTGTATACTAAATACTTGAAACCACCCCTTAATGAAATTAACTATGAATACTGTACAAATGTTTAAAATGTTTACAGAATATTGTTTAAAATATCTATATTTTAAATAATAGTTTTAAATAGTTTTTCTTTAAAAAAAGATTTAGCCATTTCAATAACTTAATTGCCTCCCTTGACGATTGCACGCGTGTCTAAATGATAAACTTTAAACATTGCACAGTACATAAACTTAAAGTTTTTCACTTCACACGTAAATAAATAATTTTCATGTGAACACAACAACTTTCTCAAAGAAAATTAATGAACACAACAATTTGTCTTGACGCTGATGACGACATTATGGCAATGTCGAAAGTACTCGGAATAAAATGAATATGCCTCAACATGATAATTTTCTCTTTTTCCTTTAATAAGGATACTAAGAAATATGTAATTATCATACTTATTATAAAACCCAGGTTGTGTGTGTGTGTGTGTGTGTGTGTGTGTGTGTGTCTGTACGTTTATATATTGGATCGAATTTCCTACATTTTTCAACCGATTTCAACAAAACTTCACAGGACTACGTAAAATTACCTTGCGGTGGTTCTGACAGTGCCAAAAATTGGAAAAACACAATTATTTTTGCACGAAATCAATTTGAAAACACGATTAAGAGGCATCGCAAGAATGAAAGGGGGACAACTCATGTATGTGTGTTCGTTTATATATGGGATCAGATTTCCTACATTTTTCAACCGATTTCAACAAAACTTCACTTTTTTTGGCATGTAGTGTTTCT
>CAHIKZ030002513.1:80000-112500 GCA_903632075.3 Acanthosepion pharaonis
TCTATTATCATGTTTTATCCTATAAGGGAAACGATTGTTTTGTTTACATTTCATCACGTGATCTCGTCTGAATACTGATTCTTCTTCTTCTTCTTCTTCTTCTTCTTCTTCTTCTATATCAAAATATTTACAAACAGCCTGGTGTACTAATGGTCATTTACTTATACTTCATCGACAATCGCAAAATATCGTTTAGAACTACGATAATGTACGTTAATAGTACACTTTGAACAAATTTTTAATTCACAATTACAACTCAATGTTTACATTTTCTCAACTGAGTTTGCATGGATACAAGTTGATTTCATTGATATGGAATTATTCTTCGAATAGGCAATTTATTATGAAGTTATGCCATATAAGGTAGAAATGGTTTTATTGCTTTTATTATCAGCTTATTTGGTAATGTGAATCTTTTTATGGACATTATTGGTTATTGCACCGTGGACGAGGTTAGCCTACCGACAAACATCACTCAGAATTTTTAAGGTTTCTTTTTTAGAATTATAGCATAAGACGACTCCCACCCAATTTTAAGGATGGATTTTTTGGTAATGTAAAGGTCGTCATAGACACGGAAGTATACGGTATACATACATCATCAATCCAACCAAATCTTTTAGCTCTATGTCTGATATTGAGCGCTTTCTAATAAGTACCGCGCATATAGACGCGCCGTCGCCGCTCTCTGTCTGTTTTACAAATACTTTCATGGTAATTGCCCCGAGGAGCCGCATTCGCTGGTTCCCAGACTTCATGAGTTCAAGCGCCCTACGAGGCTGGCATTCCGCTCTCACCCTTTCACTGTGGAAACTCCTAAATGTAGCCGTCTCTTCTACTCCAATAGCTTCATGTCTCGCACCTCTCGCCTGTGGAACTTCCTTCCCTATTCTAGTTTCCCTGAGAGCTATAATCTCCAGCTATTCAAATGTAATGTCAATCGACATCTCCAGTTGCCTTGATCTATCCACTACCCTCATCCTTTCTTCTATCACTCCTATCTGATCTTGCTCTAAATTTTCTGTAACCTCTTGCCTCCTAGTGGCTTCCCGCCTTGCTTGGGGTGAAACAAAAAAAAATATAAATAATTTATATATATATATATATATATATATATAGATTGATATTCATATTTATATACACACACTTTTCACACATACTTAATTTAATGAATTTTCATTAACATTACATTTTTTTCTTTTTCCTTAAAATTAATTCTGTTATATTTCACTCACCATTAGCTTATTTTGTTTACTATAAAACATTGAAAATAAATGTTAAACCTGATTTCAGTTCTTTTATTTTAATCTAAATATAATCCCTCTTATCCGGCCTTTGTAAACAATTCCTCGTATACGGAAGGCCTTCTTAGTCCGTTTGTCAGGGATTCTACTGTAGTTGAAAGTTGCCTTCGAGATCCGACCGGTCATTAGAGTCGGGAGGAAGGACAGATTTAACTGAGGTACGAAGCAGGTGTAAAGCTAATAAGACAAAACATTGAAAATGCAAGTAAATTAAGTGAAAATAAAATGTGTCATTGTTGAAATAGAGGTTTTAAGAAGTAAACAACAGTGACAAGTGATTAGGCAAATAAGTGGGGAAAAGAAAGAAAGAAAAAATGAAAGAAAGAAAGAAAGAAAGAAAGAAAGAAAGAAAGAAAGAAAGAAAGAAAGAAACAGAAAAAAGACAGAAAAGACAGAAAGGAAGAAATGGAAAAAAAAAGAAAGAATTCGCATGAACGAAGAAAAAAGAAAGAAAGAAAGAAAGAAAGAAAGAAAGAAAGAAAAGAAACAGAAAAAAAGACAAAAAGACAGAAAAGGAAGAAAAGGAAAAAAAAAAAAAAAAATTCGAATGACCGAAGAAAAGAAAGAAAGAAAGAAAGAAAGAAAGAAAGAAAGAAAAGAAACAGAAAAAAGACAAAAAGACAGAAAGGAAGAAAAGGAAAAGAAAAAAGAAAGAATTCGCATGAACGAAGAAAAGAAGAAAGAAAGAAAGAAAAAAAAGAAAAGAAACAGAAAAAAGACAGAAAGGAAGAAAAGGAAAAGAAAAAAAGAAAGAATTCGCATGAACGAAGAAAAGAAAAAGAAAGAAAGAAAGAAAGAAAGAAAGAAAGAAAGAAAAAAAAAACAAAAAAAAGACAGAAAGGAAGAAAAGGAAAAGAAAAAAGAAAGAATTCGCATGAACGAAGAAAAGAAGAAAGAAAGAAGGTAGTAAGTAGAAATAAGAAAGAAAGAAAGAAAGAATGAAAGAAAGGACTCTGAGAAAGAAAATATTCGAAAGAAAAGGAAGAAAAGAAATAACTCATATAAAGAAAGAAAGAAAAAAGGTTCTAAAGAAAGGGAAAAGAATGAAAGAAGAACTCAAAGAAAGAAAGAAAGAAAGAAAGAAAGAAAGAATGAAAGAAAGAACTCAAAGAAAGAAAGAAAGAATGAAAGAAAGAACTCAGAGAAAGAAAGAACTCAAAAAAAGAAAGAAAGATAGAAAGACAGAAAGAACTCAAAAAAGAAAGAAAATGTTCGAAATAAAAGGGAAAGAAGCTCAAAGTAAAAAAGAAATCAGAAAAAGAAACAAAAAAAGAAATATTCGAAAGGAAGGAAAAAGAACGAAAGAATGAACTCAGATACTGAACAAAGAAACAAAGTGAAGAGGGCTAAAGAAATCAGATACTAAAGAAAGAAAGAAAGAAAGAAAGAAAAAGAAAGAATGAATGAATGAATGGAAAAAAGAAAGACAAAGTGAAGAATATTGGAATGAATAAAAGCGTTGCTTTCAAATCATTTACTCGATTTAGCGTCTCAATAAATTTTGTGACAGGAAATAGCGTCTAATACCGGTTCAGAGGAAGTCCTTCTGATTAGACAATAACAATGTTTGGTCTTTGTTGTTGAAAGTCTTGGGCGTTTTTTTGTTTTTTGTTTTTGTATAACAAGAGGACGTCATGAAAAACGAGGCAATATTGGGTATGACAGCGGTGGCGTTTTTTTAATAATAGACAGAAAGAAAACACGGAAAGAAGAAAAAATACAGTGGGACTGGTGATGGGGAAAGTAAAAAAATGAAGAAGAAGAAGAAGAAGAAGAAGAAGAAGAAGAAGAAGAAGAAGAAAGAGGAGGAGGAGGGAGAGGAGGAGAAAAACAAAGACAGAAAATGTTAGAAAGAAAAGGAAAAGAGTGTAGGAAAGAAGTCATATATAAAAGATAAAAGAAAGAAAGAAAAGTCATAATGCCAATAATGTATCGAAGTGAAAGATGGAAAGAAAGAAAGAAAGAAATAAGATAACGTCAATAAAGTAACGAAAAGAAAGAAAAAGAAAGAAAGAAGGAAATGAGATAATGTCAATAAAATAACGAAAAGAAAGAAAAAGAAAGAAAGAAAGAAAGAAAGAAAGAAAGAAAGAAAGAAGGAAAAGTGATAATATCAATAATGTAAAGAGAAAAAGAAAAAGAAAAAGCCATGAAGAAAAAGAGATAATGTCAATAAAGCAACGAAGTGAAAGAAAAAACAGAAAGCAAGAAAGAAAAGAGGTTATGTCAATAATTCAACGAAGTGAAAGACGAAAGAAAGAAAGAAGGAAAAGAGATAATTTAAATAATGTAACGAAGTGAAAGGAAGAAAGAAAGACAAGCGTTAATTATCAATAAAATGAAAGAAAAAAGAAAGTAGGAAAAAAGATAATGTCAGTAGTGAAAGAAAAAAGAAAGAAAGCAAATTTGGAAGAGAGATAATGTCAATACTGTAACGAAATGAAAGAAGAAAGAAAGGTGAAAAAGAAAATTGTTTCTTATTGATTATGTAAATGTGATGAAGAGCGTTCCGTTAAGAACTGTACAAGTGACTTTATTTTGACCACACAGACTAGCGGTTCATTACCTTTTTGGGCCATGCCCCACCTAAGAATCTTTAAGCATCCTATTATTCAAAAAGTGAACTCCTATTCACGTAGAGGAAGCCTAAAAGATCAATAACTTAAATTTCTTTAAGAACTTGAGACTGTATATATGCAGTTGATATTGAGAATTCTTTATCCGAAATTCTTGGGACCGGAAGTGCTTCAGTTTTCATATTTTTTCGGATTTTGGAATACAAGCTATTTAATTTGTATAAAGCATCTATAAAATGGAGCAGCTTGGAAATGGAACCCAGGCATAAAGACGATATTCCTTTACAATTCATAACACAGCTTATACATATACCTTGAAGATACGTTTATATAAAATTTAATAAATTTTGTATACATACAGATTCAGGTAATGACGTTCACGCGAATTTTTATGTGGTGAAATTAAGATTTCACATAAAAATACTGCTTTGAGCTTGTACGTCTTTTATGCTATGAACCTGTACAAAAAAAAACATTATTACTACTTACAAAAAATATATATAAATACAGAACTTTTTAACAGTTTCAATAATACCTTTACTAAGCATGAAAGTAACCCACGAACGAAAGGTTTTGTTGTCATGATCGCTAACGATAAAAACTGGCACCAACGTAGGCTACGCAGTTAGGCTGGGGGTAACCCACGAACGAAGGTTTTGTTGTCATGATCGCTAACGATAAAAACTGGCACCAACGTAAGCTACGCAGTTAGGCTGGGGGACTGTAAGTAACCCACGAACGAAAGGTTTTGTTGTTATGTCGCTAACGATAAAAATGGCGCCAATGAAGACTACGCAGTTTTGGGGGACTGTTGTAACCATCGCTAAGGTTTAAAATGATCGCTAACGATAAAAACTGGCGCCAATGTAGGCTACGCAGTTGGGCTGGGGGACTGTAAGTAACCCACGAAAAAAGGTTTTGTTGTTATGATCGCTAACGATAAAAACTGGCGCTATTTTAGGCTACGCAGTTAGGCTGGGGGACTGTAAGTAACCCACGAACGAAAGGTTTTGTTGTCATGATCGCTAACGATATAAAAACTGGCGCCCGCAGTTAGGCTGGGGCTGTTAATTAACCCACGAACGAAAGGCATTTTCATTCAATGATCGCTAACGATAAAAACTGGCGCCAACGGGGAGGATAGCAGTTAGGCTGGGGGAAGTAAAACCCACGAACGAAGGTTTTGTTGTCATGATCGCTAACGAAAAAAAACTGGCGCCAACAAAATAAGGCTACGCAGTTGGGCTGGGGGGTAACCCACGAACGAAAGGTTTTGTTGTCATGATCGCTAACGATAAAAACTGGCGCCAACGTAGGCTACGCAGTTAGGCTGGGGGACTGTAAGTAACCCACGAACGAAGGTTTTGTTGTCATGATCGCTAACGATAAAAACTGGCGCCAACGTAGGCTACGCAGTTAGGCTGGGGGACTGTAAGTAACCCACGAACGAAGGTTTTGTTGTCATGATCGCTAACGATAAAACTGGCGCCAACGTAGGCTACGCAGTTAGGCTGGGGACTGTAAGTAACTTTTTTTTTTTTTTTGTTGTCATGATCGCTAACGATAAAATCCACGCCAACGTAGGCTACGCAGTTAGGCTGGGGGACTGTAAGTAACCCACGAACGAAGGTTTATTATCATGATCGCTAACGATAAAAACTGGCGCCAAAATACGCTACGCAGTTGGGCTGGGGACTGTAAATAACCCACGAACGAAAAAATTTGTCATGAAAAATAACGATAAAATTTTGACGCCAACGTATTTATACGCAGTTAGGCTGGGGATTTGGTAACCCACGAACGAAGGTTTTGTTGTCATGATCGCTAACGATAAAAACTGGCGCCAACGTAGTCTACGCAGTTAGGCTGGGGGACAGTGTAAACCCACGAACGAAATGTTTTGTTGTCATGATCGCTAACGATAAAAACTGGCGCCAACGTAGGCTGGCAGTTAGGCTGGGGACTTTAATTAACCCACGAACGAAATTTTTTGTTGTCATGATCGCTAACGAAAAAAAACTGGCGCCAACGTAGGCTACGCAGTTGGTCTGGGGTAACCCACGAACGAAGGTTTTGTTGTCATTATCGCTAACGATAAAAACTGGCGCCAACGTAGGCTACGCAGTTAGGCTGGGGGACTGTAAGTAGCCCACGAACGGAGGTTTTGTTGTCATGATCGCTAACGATAAAAACTGGCGCCAACGTAGGCTACGCAGTTAGGCTGGGAGACTGTAAGTAACCCACGAACGAAGGTTTTGTTGTTATGATCGCTAACGATAAAAACTGGCGCCAACGTAGGCTACGCAGTTAGGCTGGGGGACTAAGTAACCCACGAACGAAAGGTTTTGTTGTCATGATCGCTAACGATAAAAACTGGCGCCAACGTTTGGAAAAAGCAGTTAGGCTGGGAGACTAAAATTAACCCACGAACGAAGATTTTGTTAAAAATGATCGCTAACGATAAAAACTGGCGCCAACGTAGGCTACACAGTTAGGCTGGGGGACTGTAAGTAACCCACGTCATGTCAGCACTTAAAAAACTTTCGGATTTTGGAGGTTTTCGGATTTGGGAATTTCGGATAAAGGATACTCAACTTGTAGTATTATCATTTAAGATTCGAATTTTATAATATTTATAAAAAATATTGTATTACTATTTTTTTATAAGCATTTCACCCCAAGCAAAGTGGTAGTGCCACTAGTACGCAAGGGACTACAGTTAGTGAAACTAAGGGAAAAGACTGGGCATAGGGAGGCGGGTGGAAGGATAAAAAGAAGAACGGGATCAAGACATCAGAAGATGTCGATTGACATTACATTTAAATTTTTGAAGATTATAGTTACCAGGGAAGCAAGTAAGAGTAAGGGAGTTCCACTGTTGGGAAGTGTAAGAGAAGAAGCTGCTGGAGTAGAAGAGGCGGTTACATTTAACTGTTTCGACGGTAAAAGTGTGGGACCGAGAGGCCAACCTTGTATCACGCTTAAATTCATGCAGTCGGGTCACCAATGAAAATAGCTTGTCATGAAAATATTTGCAGAAAAGACAGAGGGAAGCCACATTACGTCTGTGACAAAGTGACTGGAGTTGAGATGCCAAATTAGGACCGATCACATTGCATATCTGTCCCTGGATTTTGTAAAGAACCTCCTGATAAACAGCGGGACACCAGACCATATATGGCAACAATATTCCATGCCTGGACGAATGGTAGATTTTTAAATGCATACGTAATTACACGCGTAGATACATACACATAAATATTTTTATATATGCATATATATATACTGTATATTTTAAGACAGTTTTATGTTTATACATTCTTTTTTATAGATACAAATATTGAAGTAAATGCTCTGTTTATAATAAACAGCATTAAACAACATTTACCGGCCTGAATGTCCGAGAAATTTTCACAGAAAATATTCGTCCTCCGACAGGATTCGAATCTGTATCCTATACGGAACCATCATTTAGCTTGACGTGCCTTTACCGATTTGGCCACAGAGGAGGGTTCGGTTAGCAAGGTCGAATTTACTGTCTTTAAACTTCAATCTTCCATGAATCTTTCACGAACATTCATATCTGCTCATGGTGTATCAAATGTAAACAAATGACGTCACACATTATGAAATGGACAAAGTCCGACAATCATTTTAAGACATATTTATGTTTATACATTCTTTTTATAGATACAAATATTTAAGTAAATGCTTCAGGCCGGTAAATGTTGTTTAATACTGTTTATTATAAACAGAGGATTTACTTAAATATTTGTATCTATACAGTAAATTCGACCTTGCTAACCGAACACGCCTTCGTGGCGAAATCGGTAAAGGCACGTCAAGCTAAATCACGGTTCCGTATAGGATACAGGTTCGAATCCTGTCGTAGGACGAATATTTTCTGTGAAAATTTCTCGGACATTCAGGCCAGTAAATGTTTAATACTGCTTATTATAAACAGAGCATTTACTTAAATATTTGTATCTATAAAAAGAATGTATAAACATAAAAGTGTCTTAAAATAATTGTCGGACTTTGTCCATTTCATACTGTATATGCATTGAATGTGTTAAGTCGAGCACCCACGCAAACACACACAGATTCAATAGAAAGAAATTTACTGTAAATAACTCATTCTCGAATTAACAAAGTTTGCAAGAAAAAGAAAAAGAAACAGGGTAATAATGAAATAAGATCGAGCAAGCAAGCCAACAATATATACAAGGCAAATTAACAGGTAAGAAGTCAAAATGTTTACAAGCTAAGAATTGACGTCGACGCATAAAAGCAAGTTCGGACAAAGGAACATAACGTTCTGTCTTCCAGACAAGGCAGATCGGGACTGAATAATTTCAAACTGCAAACAGGCCTGTTTTATTGGTTAAGAAAAAAAAAATCCCAGTATGCATTTGTGTGCTTCTGCCTATAAAAGGGGAGAGGCAAATGTTCAAACGCCGGTGTCCCTAAGGCTCTCTCCTGTGTCCTAGCTATTTCTGATCTTCACCAAAGATCCCTTAATGTCATCATTTCCCGAATAGGAATTTATGTAGATGACACTACCATTTACAACTGCCTAAGTAACAAATCCATCAGAGCTGACAAAGTAAACATGGCAGTTGCTCTTGAAAAGGACCTCCAATCAGTGGGGCAATAAAGGACTTGTAAATTTGAGAGCCTCCAAAACAAAACTGCTTTCATTTAACCACCATAGAGAACCTTCTCTGGCTGCTATCAGCATAACTGACGCTAGACTCCAGGAGAGCAATGCACTGTACCGTTTAGGCCTCATACTTTCAACTGACTTGAATTGGAGCGACGACATCGAATCAATAGCTGCATCTACTGCAAGGAAAGTTGGGTCACTGTGTCGTGCAAGAAAATCTTTCTCATCAGAATCCGTCTTGCCTGTGGATTGAAATCAACAATTTCCAAAATAGACTCTCACAAGGCAAGCAGATGTGAAAGGATCCCATCTGCCCTCCTAAAGAAATATGCTCTCGAGCTGGCTCCTGTTCTCTCCAAACTCTACAACAACTGGCTCGCCGCTTCCTGCTTCCCAGCTTGTTGGAAGAACTCCTCTGCAGTTCCTGCTTTTAAGAATTCTGGAGAATCCTCTGACTTATCAAATTATCGCCCTGTTAGACTCTTACCACTTTTTGGAAAAGTATTCGAGGCCCTAATCAATGCTGAACTGGTTAAGAATCTTATTTTTCACGACCTTCTTTTCGGGCACACAATATGGTTCCATTTCGCCAGCTCTATAGCTGTCCTGGGTATGACGATAAACTACATCCGCGTCCTGGGTAAGACGATAAACTACGTCCGATAGCAAGGCATCTAATCAGGAGGTTTTGAGGAGCGTGGAACCACCTCTTAAGCGCTGATCTTCCCAGGTTTACCCTGACCCATGGTGGTAGCACCTGTTAGGGTCCCAACTATGGGCAAATAGTTAACCCCCAAACTGGGGTCAAAACACTATGAAAGTGTAAACATAGGTTTTAATACCAGCAATACATTTTTGAGGAAAAAATATTACCAGCAATAAAAATCTTGTCGGCATTAAATAACCCATTGAGGTGTTGATATGTCGTAAAACAAACCAAACCAAACAACTAAAGGATCGAATCAGTTTCTTGATGTAAAGATAAACATCCTTAAGAAAGACGCAGTACTTGACTTAAAACCAAAAATAATATTATGTTAAATTATAAAAATATTACCATCAATAAAAAAATATCTTGTCGGCATTAAATAACCCATTGATGTGTTGATATGCCGTAAAACAAAATAAGCCAAACTAAACCAAACCAGGTCTACAGCTGATGTGTTAACTGCTATTACTGAATATGTATATCAACCTTTTGATAATAACGGCGCAGCTTGAGCTGTGACTCTAGGTATCTTGAAGGCGTTCGACAGAATTTCGCATGCTAGACATCTTCGCAAGATCCAGGGCGATGGTGTCACAGGACAAATGTTTGGATTAACCTAATCGTTTCTATCAAATGAAACGGAAGTCGTTTTGAACTGGCTTGCTTCCAAACCCTTCACGCAAACGCCGGAGTCCTAGCTGTTTTTGATTTTCACCAATGATCTCTCTGATGTCATCAGTTCCCGAATAGTTATCTATGTAGATGACACTATCATTTAAGTACTGTCATAGTAACTAATCCGTCAGAGCTGACAAAGTAAACATGGCAGTTGCCCTTAAAAAAGAACTCCAATCAGTGGTTAATTGGGGCAAGAAATGGCTTGTAAATGTGAGAACCTGCAAAACAAATCTGCTTTCATTTAACCACAATAGAAAACCTTTTCTGGCTGCCATCACCATGGCTGACGCTAGACTCCAGGTAATGGAACACACTGTGCCTTCTTGGCCTCATGCTTTCAACTGACTTGAATTGGAGCGACGACATCGAATCAATAGCTGCATCTACTGCAAGGAAAGTTGGGTCACTGTGTCGTGCAAGAAAATCTTTCTCGTCAGAATCCATCTTTTCACATTTACGATTTGTATGGCATACCATACGTCCTTGAATTGAATATTGTTACTATATCTGGTCTAGGGCTTCTATTGTACACCTTGAGATCCAAAGAAGGAACTGTAATGTAATCGATTATGACCAGGTATCTCGACTTCAGTTACTTACTCACGGGCGTGACGTGGCTTCCCTCTGTCTTTTCTACAAATATTTTCATGGCAAGTGCTCTGGAGAGCATTTTCCAACGGTGCCTTGACTACATGAATTTAAACGGACTACTAGATTGGCATTTAGGACCCACCCTTTAAATGTTGAAATAACTAAATGAAAAGAAACTGTTAGAATAGAACTGAGTTAGTTAAGCAGTGAAATGGCGATAAATAGTTGCCAAACTAGTAGCAGGTTTAAATTCATGCAGCCGAGGCACTAAGGATAAAAGTTCACCAGAAGAGTTTCCATGAAAATATTTGAAGTAAAAACAGGGGTTATCCATGTTAGGTCGATCAGAATGTGACTGTGGCTGAGATACCAAGTCAGGATCGATGACAGGAACAATTAGTTAGGGTGATACATTCGTTATTACAATCAGTGGTGAATCTACTATGAAACTAGGGACCTGAAACTTAAGCTTCAGGGTCCTTAATCCCAGAGGGTTCCCTGAAGCAACTTTTTTTAAAAATAAGGGATTTCTTTACAAAATCGATTGGTTATTTTTTTTAAAGTGTTTGTTATTAAAGCACCATTTTATTGATAGAGTCATAAGCCTATTGGTTGAATTAGCCAATGTTGGCCTTACCTCAAAATTACCCTGTAATTGGACAAATTTCAAAATTCTTGGGAGGCTTTGCAGTAATGTAATGTTCCACTCACCCTATTGCCTATTGTGGACTGACGATATCAGTAAATAAATATAGCGTGCACAAGACACACCCTGTTTTTCAATAGTGTATTCTCCCAACTGTATGGCCTCGTTGAACTCGCGCGAATCTATTTATATTCTTCATTTTGGCAACTGGATCCTTGAATCTATCGTTGTTGGTTCATATCTGTTCAAGCTTCAGGGCCTCTAAAAAGTAGGTCCATCACTGATTACAATGGGTTCTGTAAAACGGAAATTACTTATGATTCAGCCTGATATCTTACTAAAATGACATGGATAAAAACAAACATTGCTAACAGTTGTAAATTAAAAAAAGAACTTGTCAGATTGTTGCTCTTGGAGACCACAGAGTAAATATATGTAAAAGTAAAACGTTAAATAAATAACTCGACTTTACTAGAGGGGAAACTGTGAAATATGAACGTGACAGTGGTACCTGTTGTTATAAGAGTACTGAACAAGCCCCTTACGGCCGAAAGAATAAGCCTGATGAATAAGTGATTAAGAGCACAATTAGGGTCATGAAGACGGCAGAGCCGTTAAAATCCGTTACAATAGTGAGAAATTTCCATGAGTATTTAGTTTGGCGTGGTTTTCCCGTTGCCGTCTTTCCAAATTCAGAGCTGTCATTTTCCTTTCAGGATGTAGACGATCATGGCTCTCCACAGCTTTCTTTGTTCTGTTATCTGTATTTTCATCAGTTCTTCAGAAAGATAGGGGAGTTGTTTCCCGTTGCTTTTTCCGTAGTTTTGAATCCAGAATAGTAATTCTTCCTTCAGGATGTAGGTGATCATGGTTCTTCACAGCTTCCTTTTTATTATTTGTGAATTACCATGACTTCTCGCGAAGGTTAGTGGTGTGGTTTGCTGTTGCCTTTTCCACAGTTTTTAGTCCTTCGTATACTTTAGGGAGTACAGTCTACACGAACTGGAGGAAACAGAGATAGTTTCATGCCTTATCTAATGCTCAGCGTCCTTTCAGGGTGTAGACGTTCATTGTTCTCCACAGCTTTCTATTCTATGTAACTCCAAGTAACGTTTGTGCTCCTTACCATTGCTCCTAGTCAATGTTCTGCCAATCTATTTAAATTACCTCATACTGTAGGTTCTTTGATGTTTCTATGCGCCTCCACGTTTTTTTTTAATATGTCCTGTGAGTGTTAAATTCTCTAAGCCGTTCTTTCTTGTTATTTATCGCTGGAATTTCAACTGTCTCTTTCTGGTTTTAAATATGGGTTCTTTTCGATCCCATTACCCTTAAGATTTCCTCGTTGCTCATATGTTCCGTCGATGGTATTCTCAGCATCCTTCTGTAGAACCACAAGTCTCACACCACAAAACTAGGCCGGGATTTGAACCTGGCTCGCCGATTACCCCCTTTCTGCGCCAGTAACCGTTGTGCTTCCCGCATATGCTATGTATTGTTCGCGGATATAAAAAAGAAGACTGGGGAGGGCCATTATCATCTATGTCCTGAAGTGTCATGGTGCTTAAGGAGGAGGAGGAGGAGGAAAATGATCAATATATCCGTGGTTGTAAGGTAACAGGTAATTAGTGTATTTAGGAGGCGTGTAAAGAAGCATTATATACATCGCAGGTAGGTAGGTAGGTAGGTAAGACGATAGGAAGTAGGGGTTGTTATTGTTTATAAAGACGTCCAGTGTTTCATAAACAAAATGATTTAAAGGTAAAAGAAACGAGATTAAAACCCACAGAAAAGAAAAACCCGGCAACAGATGAATGGTCTTCTCTGGTTGTCGATTGTAAGAGGCCCAACAGCTGCGTCATGTCGAGTCGTGTCGACTAAATGAACGGAGTCAGGATGTCGCCTGAGGTGGAGCCGAAAATAAGCTTAGGTGCCTGATTCCATGCAAAGTGCGTCTGCATAGCAAGCGAGATAGCCTTTGCACACACTCACACGCGCACACACATTATATGTAGTGATTTTCTATGAGTAGCTTATATGTGGTACAAGGCCGAAATATAGTGAGGATCGAACTCATTAACTTAGCAAAAGAAAAGGCAAGCTGTAATCGTTATCTTTAAGGCGAAGCATAATGATTTAGTGATTGTTCGCTTCCTAAAAGTTAAACAGTCTTCAAATTTTGGAAAGTGCTGGAAGTCGTTGACGGGGATTTTACAACAGTAGGCGAATGAAAAACAACTGCTAAGGTTTCTAATACCATAAAAACAATTAAATTTGTACGAAAGGTTTAGGAATTTGCCTATACGAAGCCCAAAAAGTAAAAGTTTGATGTTTCTTTGCGCCTTTTGCTAAGGAGCTCAAGGTTTAACAGCATTGCTAAGTAACTCAAGGTTTCAAGGCAGACTATCGGATGAACTGTGCATGAGGACCTTCATTGGAAATAATATGTGAATGGGGAGAGGCCGATTCAAGGCGGCAAAGATAACAGTCTGATCCGCGCAAAGTGCTTGCCGAACAAGTTGAAACATCAAAAGCGTGGAAAGGTTTTTCTCTGATAAAAAAAAAATAATCTAGAGATCAAAAGAGAGAATCACGGATAGTTATGCAGAGAACGAAATATAGTGTTATGCTCTATCCTTTCTCACCGCCCACTTCCTTTTTTTTTTTTTTTTTTTTTTTTTTGTTCTGTGAGTGTTAAATTATCCGAGCCGGCTTTTCTCGTTATGCGCCCTAAGAATTTCAACTGTATTTTTCTGGTGTTAAATATATGCCCTTCTCTTTCCCATTTTGAAATCGGATAGATTAAAACAAAATTTTCAAAATTTCCAGCATCCTTCGTCTGTGCGCATGTGTAGTCGCACCAACAAAACAAATTTAGACCGGCGATAGTCACTTAAAAAACTTTTTTCCACTTTGTCATACATTTTTCTCCAATATTATTCATGATATATGAAAAGATATATCGTTATTTCACACACACACACACACACACACACACACACATATATATATATATATATATATATATATATATATATATATATATATATACAGGTAGTAATCAATTGAAAAAATCCAAGCGAGTCCTATTAACACAATATAGAATTTGAAATATTAAATGTTAAAACTGACTCACACAAAGAGCGCTAAATGTTTATTCTCATTAAACAGAGCAAATTTTTTTCTTACAATTGGAATTAAGATACCAATAGCTGACGCTCTCTCTCTCTCTCTCTCTCTCTCTATCTCTCTCTTTTTTCTCCCCCAACTAACCAGTCCCCTTCTACAAAGCGACACCATAAACAGTTTGAAAAATCGTGCGAATTTTAAATTTTAAATTCGCAGGTGAAATGATCATTAACTAATGGTATCTTAATTCCATTTTGAAAGGGAAAATGAAAATACAAACACACACACATACACACACACACATATATATATATATATGTGTGTGTGTGCATTTTGTTGTAAATGGAAATGTCCCACCTCCCTATTACCTATTGTAAAACTATGTCAGTAAATATATATAGCAGTCACAGGATATACCTGAAACTTGCTTCAGGAATTACTAGCCTGCTAACCGACTCCCTGTCTTTCAGTAGTGTATTCTCTTTTACAATAAACCTCTCTTTTTTTCATCTACGCCTGTGTTGCTGTTTCTTTCACTCAAGTGCCACCTTTGTCTGTTTGTAACCTCTTTAAGGTACACCAATATATATATATGAAATAACGATATATGTTTTTAATATTAATACTGGGGAAAAAGTATATCGTTATATATATATATATATATATATATATATATATATATATATATATATATATGTAAGCAAATATATGGATATAGATCCGACAGAATGAAGAAAAATATACGGAAAAACAAACAAAAATCCTAATATGTGCAATTATGCTGTTTTAATGTTAATATAATGTCAACGTCGGACGTTTCGGTCTAGGAGACCATCTTCAGGACATATTCATAAAACATAATTAACATTAGACTATATTTAATTCAATTCAACATAAGACTAATCAAAACAGACTATTTTCAAGATCAATTTTATAATATGATATTTTTATATATTTATGAATATATAAATGGTATTCTAAAAATATGATTTTATATGAAAATATAAAAGAATTAATATCATGTTAATTTTTTTATTTTTCCATATATTTTTTTGTTAATATATATATATATATTTATATCGAATGTTCATGCATACAGTTTCCGGCAACTGTGATAATTCTGGGAGTCGTGAGCAACGAGGGCGATGTCAAGCCTCCTCACTTCTTTCCTTAAGGTTTGCGGAGAGATCAATCACTGTCTGCAAAAACGAAAGCTAACCGTCTGATCACAGCAAATCACTTGTTGAGCATGGTCAAAGATAAAGACTCTACAATGCTTTTGCTTTGATGAGAAAATATTTTGATCAAGACCAAAAGGTAAACCCAAGAAATGACATAGAAACCCGAAGAACTTCCCAATGGTCATGCAAAGAATTTTTACGTGAACTCTGATGGTTCTGGGAATCGTGAGCAATGAGATATATGTCATACCTCCTCATTTCTTTCCTTAGGGGACAATACGGATGAATTAGATAGGTCTCGGGTGTATTGCATAGCGAGTGTGAGCAAAGGAAAGTCGTACGCATTCCAACAAGACACCAGACCGTTTCATGAGGTCAAAACGAGCCTAGAATGGATGTGCCGCAATCTACATGATCATATAACCAATAAGCCTCCAGTCTTGAATCCATTGGACTACTAAGCATAAGGCGTAGTCGAGAGGGGAAGTAAACCGATGTCAACATAGCACTATAAAAAGAACAAAAAAACCCTCTAAACTCCGCCATAACTTGCACAATGTCCAAAATAGATAAAGATCATCTGATTCGGACATGTCAGCACATTAAGATCTCGGAACTGATATTCTTACTGACTTCGTATTGTCAAACATGCTAAAAACAGACTCAGGAAGGCGTGATTTTTTTTCTCAAGAATATTTATGCCAATTCTTTTCTCAAATAAAGTTCTTCATTCATGATTTATACGTTTTTAACTAAATTCTTACAAAGGTCCTCAAAAGGTTGAACAAACATATATATATATATATATATATATATATATATATATATATATATATTATTGTTTAAAAATATGATTCCTTCGCTACATAAGAGTTCTCATGTTTCAAAAACGAGAGACGAAACCATCCAAATAATTATTAAAATTAAGTTGAATTGAGGTGTTGAAGTCCCGTTTCATCTTCAAGCGAAATTTTAGGAATGAGCTATCTCTTGGTTTACGTGTGTGTTTTAAGCATGGTTCGTTATAACATTCGTTATTGTTGGAGTGGCTAGGCGAGTCATCTTGGTTAAGTGGTCAGAGAGTTAATTCTTATATATAGATTCATCATCTTCTAAGAGGTTTGCTCAGGCCGGAAAATGTAATTAATACTGTTTATTATAAACAGTGCATTTACTTAAATAATTGTATTTATAAAATAACGTATAAACTAATACATATATATATGTGTATGTGTGTGTATTTTGTGTTTGTTCTGTGTGTGTGTTTGATCAAATAAATTACAAAATTATGTTTGAAAAATTTTATATAATCCGTTCATATTTAAACGGATATTTTTCCGTATATTAAAAACCATCCAATGCAAGAAATGCACTAAAATTAAGTGAAAATCATTATTAAATCATACATTTCTTGCATTATTTCAGTTTTGTAATACACAGAAAAAACAATGAATATGAACGGATTATCTAAAAATATGCAAACAAAATATTTGAAATTTAGCTAATCAGAACATGCCTAAAAGAGAATTTGCTGCCTGCAAATACACACACACACACACACACACACACACACACACATATATATATATATATATATATATATATATATATATATATATATATTTCAACATATTGTTAAATATAAAATACAATGAATGTCTATTATGTCTGATCATGAGCCGTTCTAATGTTCGTATTATTTTGTCCTTGATCTTTTTTTCGTCTCACGTCATCCATCTTCAGGGTGCTTATTCGGACATTTTAAGAAAGATATTCGCCATCGAAGATAATATTTTGTTATGTTGATATAGAAGAAAAAATGCGACGATAACGGTCGTGAAAACAGAGGCAGGTCAGTAAATTCAAGATACGGTTCTATGACGTCATACCAATTTAGAGGTCGAAATTTTTAATAAAAAGATTTATATATCTAGATGCAATATAAAAACAATTTTTCTGACTAGTTTGAAATGTAATTTTATTGAGCTTAGATCAAGGACCAACTTAATAAAAAAAAATATCCAAATGTTGGACAATTTTGACTTTACTTTCACCGGAAATTAAAGCAAACAGATGATAAATTATATAAAAACTCACTCTACAGCTTTCTGACCATAGGTCAATTAGATCTCATTTAAATATTCATGAAGACCTGCCGGACACTATTAGTAACATACTTGTTAGCAACACAAATATAATAGCATCATCTACATGCAAAAAAGGCTAAAAATAATGGCCGCCTTATTAATAAAAGAAAAAAAAAACAGCACTTAATAATATCAACTATGAACATGGACAAAATATCTTGACCGTGTTTTGAAAAATGAAAACATTATAAAAATCCATACATGCAACAAACTATTTCTTAGTTAATAGTTAAAATATTTCATCCTTGAAAATGGTTAAATGTATAGCCGAAAGTGCTCGGATTAAAAGAACATTCGGATAGTTTTTATATAATTTATTATCTGAAAAGAAAAAAAAAATTAGATCGCATGAGAAATTGTATAAAGGACTAAATCAAAGCACCTTGTTTGCCGTATTCAATGAAATGTGCATGAATGGATTGCTACCTAAATACACACACACACAAACACAGATAGATAGATAGATAGATAGATAGATAGATAGATAGATAGATAGATAGATAGATAGCCAAACGCCTGGATCCTAATACTATCAAAATAATCAAATTTGCATAAAGGTGCAGAAAATTATGGTTAAGAACTCCAGAAAGAACTCAAGTCGTCAAACGAAGAAATGCAGAGACCCTGGGGACATTCCATTGGTCATGATATACAAAATTTATAAATATGATGATTCTTTGTGTCGCGAGCAAATTAAAGATAATAAATGGATATTTGCCTCCTCACTTTTTTCCTCAGTGTTTAAGGCTCAATACAGCTGAGTATAAGTATATCCATAATCAGATCACCGTAAACATGTTACCTCCTAGCCATCCAGACAAGAACCCGTAGGACTAGTATGGTCGAGAGGGAAGTCAATCAAGAAAATAATCCGAACACAGAAAGAATAAATAAAATAAATAATGAACAAGGAACTTTTGTTGGAACTTAACCACAATGAAATATAGTAGCCGTTATATAAATGAAAATTCCACGCTGTTTTTATGACACAGATTTCTAGATTAAATTATGCACTCGGGTCGGAGTTGCGATCCATCTTGGACTCAAATTATGTGAGCATCACAGATGCAGATGTGGAGCTTCCATCGATGAGTTTGTTTTGCATCCTCTCTCCTGTCGTCGTAGTGCCGACCGCTTTCCACGGCATGCAGCAAAAACGACATCATCAAAAGAGGTTTTAAATTTGGTTTAAATCGAACCCGTAGCCCTCGACCGCGGTGATGGAAAGTGGCCGGAAAAATTACCATTTTCCGTTTATAAAATGGGGAAGTCGTTGATTTGGGATTGCGACCTGTGCGGATACATTTTCGGTCGGTAATTTGATCAGTTCTGCGGTTGAGCCAGGATCCGTCGCCCGGGACGCAGAGATAAAAAATAATAGTTAAATATTCTTCTTTCCTGATAGATTTTTTTTTTATTCCTGTGGCAGGGGTTAATTGGCCCTCGTTCGATGGCGTTCCTTGGGGGGATTGGCGCGATTGCGTCTCGAGTTTAAAATAAGCCTAGCGAAACGGGTTTTCTTGCAACGTGTCTCACTGGCGATGGTTTGATGTAATGTTTTCTCCATCATTGCGTCTAAGCAGAGGATAAAAAAAAAAAAATTGTTTATTATTACTTTGTTCAAACTTTTTTTCAATAAATTAATTTGTTGAATAAGAACATTATGAACGTAATTATCTTTGTTTATTTGGAATCATAAAGTAAAAAATTCATTTTTCAAATTTAAAAATTTGCTTCTTTTGCCAATTTTTATTAAATGTAAAAATAATTTTTGATAAGAGTTCTTAAACATCTTTAAAAAAAGCGGAAAATTTGAAAATATATATACGACGTCAGAAGATCGTGCGTTTGGAAACTCGATTTACCAAAAAAACAAACTTTTGTAATTTAACGTTGGTAGGTAGATCATTTTAATATGGTCTAAAGCAATGTAGGATTCGAGCATTTTAATTTGTATTTTAAAGTGTTGCTTTCAGGCCTTTTTCTCATAAATTTTTTCAGTATTGTTGGTATTATTCGTGACTGTATCTGGATGATATTTTTTTTTTTTATAAATTAAACATCAAACAATTTAAATTTTAAACGTTTATATTATATATATAGTTGTATATTTAGGCAGCAATCCTTCTTTTTTATGCATTTTTCATTAAAAATGTTCATTTAAAAGGAACTGTGTAGATTAATGATCAAACCAGACTCATAAATAATTACATCGCTTACACAACCAGTATATTATCAATACGTCTATTGAGTTAAACCTATCTGATCATTTGCTCCATTAGAACCCATTTGATAATGGCTAATAAAAATAGTATATTTTAAAAAATGGAATTTATAAAACATTTGGACAGTTCTTACACATCCTTTGTTAAAAAAAAGCTCTTTTGAAAAACATAAAAAAATAAAAAAATGTTTAACCGTAGTCTGTCAAAAAATGAAATATGCATATATATATATATATATATATATATATATATATATATATATATATATATATATATATGTGTATTTATTTAGCAATCCATTATTTATACATGTTTCATTAAAAACGACTGACAAATTACTAAAAAGTTAATTTTTTATTTAATTTACAAAAAACATTTCAAATATAATATTCTTTTTTCTTGACATAAATTAGGTAGAAAGTGACCGAATGTTCTGTATGTGTGATCGCTTTCAGTTTGCCATTATCAAGGATGATTTTATTTTTACTTTTAACTGAATGTATGTATTGTTTTATGTATGTATTTAGTGTTATAGAAATGTTTCATTTTCCAAACACGGTCAGCACATCGTGGTCGTGTTAATGAATGTTGGCCGTTTCTTTTTTATTGATAATGCTTCTATAATTATAGATATATAGACCAAAAACTGACGGATTTCGATATTTTAGCAATAATAATAATCATATATATATATATATATATATATCAGATGGCCTGAAGATTGTGTTTAAGCATTAAACAGAGTATCGCCACTTGGCATTGACCTCATATAACAAAGAACTAAATTTTGGTTATAAATTTAATACCCGTTTATTCAATTAAACAGTTAATGATATATTGCAGATGCTAAACACAGGCATATATTTGTGTCAGGGGCCGACAGAACAACTTAGAGACCCCCAATTTTAAAAGGAGCAAAATTGGTGAAACCGATCAGTTTTTGTGACCCTCGCTCTCTTTATCAACATTTTGCCTCCAATTTTCTATACATTTATATACATTAAAAAATTAAACGAAGCACAACTATTAATGGATGAAAGGACTTCACCGATTTTGACGTCGTTCTGGCTTCTTTTTTTTTGTCCAAATCAGTGAATTAGCTTCTTTTTTACTTTTTTTCTTTTTGTCCAAATCAGTGAATTAGCTTCTTTTTTTTTTATCTTTTTTCAAATCAGTGAATTAGCTTCTTTTTTTCATTTTTTTCTTTTTTTGCCATGCGTGTTACATGATCGCCTACGCGCAGTAGGTTGCCATTTCTTTTTGCGAATAGAAATGAAAATTTGCCAAAAGGCTACTAAATCCGGTCCGTCCTGCTAATTACCCATAGCTGGGGGAGTCAAGAGGATTAATACCTTTTCCAAAATTTATTAGCACGTAAGTGAATGTAACGGATTCGACTGGAATTCGAACTCAGTTCTCCGATTCCTCAATCCGTTATAATCCATTACTCCGTGCCTTGCTCATGTTAGTTTTTCAAAAAAACACTTTATAAAATTCACTGTTAAATTATTGGTGATTTTCCAAGCGTAATTTAGATGTGGCACAATTTACTTAAAGTATGGAATTTGAGTGAGGATCGAACTCACTACTTTTTTGAAATTGTTCTTGATTTTTTTTTTGAAAACCATTACACCATTTAAAAACAAAATGCCCTTCACTGTTTTTATCTATAACGTTTAATGTGTTTAAATTGTTCAAGTTATTAATAGGAAAAATCTCAAGTAGATGTTAAAAAATACCGCAAATCATTGTTGATTTATTTAAAATGGAATGATTTATTATGATACGTCTCCAAGTTGTATTTATATACATTGTATTTATCTCTTATTTTTCTAGTTGAATTGTTCACCTATATTGTATATGATCCATTATTGTACATAATTACGTTGCAAAAGAAGTTGTATTTTTATATGAATGCTACCTTATGCCAATTGAGATGTACTAGAGTAAGGAACCCTGTACCATAGATTTGGTCGATACACGAGATCCTTGCACCGGTACTGACTGCGGTCTATGCTGGGAGAATAGATAAGGTCTTAGTTATAGTATCTGGGAGAGAACGCATACTCTAGCGTGATCAATACGCGCAAAACCTCTACTTAGCGAAAGTAAATCTTTGAAATCTTTATATTATTCTTAAGAAGAAAAATGTGTAAAAATTATTTTTAAAATCCTTTTTTGAAGTTTCGTAAATTTTGCCTAAAAATTTCTTTATGCGGTGTCACGTTGTACCATAAATTAAAATGGGAAATTTTAGCGTCTATTTTATTTTCGGTGAATAACACACTAATTTAGAAATTCTTGCAAAAATCAGGACTTATTCACAAATAAATTAAATTATTTTGGTTTGGTTTGTGTTACGGCATATCAAACTCAATAGGTGATTTATTGCCAACAAGATTTTTATTGCTGGTAATATTTTTTTCAAAAATGTATTGCTGCTAATATTCTTTTTTCAAAAATGTATTGCTGCTAATATTTTTTTCAAGAATGTATTGCTGCTAATATTTATTTTTCAAAGATGTATTACTGGTAATATTTTTTTTCAAGAATGTATTGCTGCTAATATTTATTTTTCAAAAATGTATTGCTCGTAATTTTTTTTTTCAAAAATGTATTGCTGGTAATATTTGTTGTTCATGATGACGGTCGTCTTTGAGTAGAGAATCTAGAGGTTAGCAGTGAATATTTCGAAGACAGTAGGGAAGTGTAGTTCAGGTTAGCAGTGGATATTTCGGTAAAGTAGCAGAGCGTAGTTCGTCCTTCTGTTCCTCTTCGCCTGACAAGCTGGCACTGGACATTCGGATAGAGTAAACAAAATTTTTATTTTTATACACGACGGATTGAATATTCTACGTCTTCTGATTGGTTAACCTTCTATTGGTGGACTATAAAGTGAGTCAAGTCATTTGGGTTAGCTCACTAGTTAATATATATATATATAATATTATGCAATATATATATATATATATATTTATATATATATACACAAAAATGGATAAATATTTTTTTTCAAAAATTGCATTGCTGGTAATAATGTATTGAAATATTTTTTTCTTCAAAAATCATTGCAGGTAATATTTTTTTTTACAAAATTTAAAAAGTATTAAAACCTATTTTTACACTTTCAGTGTTTTGACCACAGTTTGGGTGTTAACTATTTCCCCATAGTTTGCACCCTATCTGGTTTAGAAAACCAGGTCCAGGTCAGGTTAAACCTGGGAAACCAGCAAATTAGCTGCATTGATTAACGCTCCTCAAAACCTCATGATCAATATGCCTTACTGTTAAAAGTTTAACGTCTTATTAACAGGACGTTTAATTTTATAACATCTTCGTTGTTTTGAGAAAAAAAACAACTTTTCTCTTTTATGAAATTTTAAATTCGGTCGCATTTGGTTGAAACTGGGATCCCCAAAGATCACCAATTTAAGCAACATCGTCTATATTCAAATACTCAAATATGACTGTTTGGGAATGCCAGTTGCTGTAAATATTTGGATGATTAACAGTGAATGTATTTGGACTGGATAATGGTTGTTAATCAGAATGCCGAGTTCCAATTCTCGTTAGATTCGCTATATTCATTTACGTGCAAATAACCTTGGGAAAGGTATTGATCGGCCTATTCTCCTTCAGCTATGACTTAATTAGTAAGACTTGTATCACTAAACCATTATTAAACTTCTAACGATCTAAAAGTATTTTAGGGATTTAAATAGCCTGCAAATGGTTGCTAAGACGTAGACAACGAAACAAACTATTAGTTATTTGTTATAAGAACAAGTCCTTGGAGAATTTAAATCATGAATCCTTTTTTATCAATATCCTGTGCTAGCTAGGCCATCGACGCATTCAGAAAATGTTCGTCTGCACAAGTTCACTTAAAAGGACCTGATCAGCAGTGCAGTAAGCACGGATTGCCTCCCCATATGATTAAGGAGTAACCTCTTTAACAAACAGATTAGGGCGAGATTCGAAAGCGACGCCTCATGGCCGCAACGCTAGCGTTCTAACCGACCGGCCACGCAATATATGCATATCTACACAGCGTGCAGAAATCAACTCTGTACGGTAGCCGAAGGCGTGAAAATTGAGTCATCACACAATGTTGATTTCTTTGTTTACACTGTCTCTATCTGTATCTATTTCCGTTATCTACCAAGTAGGTCACATCTGCTTCAAAAAGAAAAAGACATTTAATCGACAAAACAAAATAATAGCAACATTAAACCTGAAGCAGTGTTTTGTAAAATAGACTGCAAAAGTATCCCAGGAAATATACATTGGTTAGACGTCTTGAAACTTAAATAAAATATTATATGAACATAAAAGTTTTTTGTTTTTTGTTTTTTGTATAATATGTCCCATTGCTTTAGTTTTGTTTTGTTTTGTTTTGTTTTACGGGATATCAACACCTCAATGGGTTATTTAATGACGACAAGATTTTTATTGCTGGTAATATTTTTATAATTTAACATAATATTGTTTTTAGTTTTAAGTCAAGTACGGCGCCTTTCTTAAGGATGTTCATCTTTACATCAAGAAACTGATTCGATCCTTTACTTGTTTAGTTTGATTTGTTTTACGGCATATCAACAACCTCAATGGGTTATTTAATGAACGACAAGATTTTTATTTATGGTAATATTTTTATAATTTAAAATTTATTTTTTTGTTTAATGATTTATTGAATTTTGAAAAAGGATGTTCAACTTTTCAAGAAGAAATGGAATTATCCTTTTTGTTTGGTTTGGTTTGTTTTACGGCATATCAACATCTCAATGGGTGATTTAATGCATAAAAGATTTTTTTTTATTGTTTAATATTTTTATAATTTAAATAATATTATTTTTGGTTTTAGTCATCTGGGATCTTTAAGGATCATTCATATTTACATCAAAAAACTGATTTTTTCTTTAGTTACGGTTTTTGTTATTTGGTTTGGTTATAAATTTTTCATGAAAAATAAATCTAATATTATTTTTGGGTCAAGAACGGCGCATTTTAATGCCAAAACATCAAGAAAAAAAAAATTTTTTTAGTTGTTTCTTTGGACTTTTGTTTTTTTATAATTTTTTTATTTGTGAATTTTAGAAAATAAATTTTTTATAATTTAAATAATATTTTTTTTTTTTTAAGTCAAATTACGGCGCCTTTCTTAAGGATGTTCATCTTTACATCAAGAAACTGATTCGATTCTTTAGTTGTTTGGTTTGGTTTGTTTTACGGCATATCAACATCTCAATGGGTTATTTAATGCCTACAAGATTTTTTTATTGCTGGTAATATTTTTATAATTTAATATAATATTATTTTTGGTTTTAAGTCATTTTACGGCGCCTTTCTTAAGGATGTTCATCTTTACATCAGCTTTTGATTCGATTCTTTAGTTGTTTGGTTTGGTTTGTTTACGGCATATCAACATCTCAATGGGTTATTTAATGAAAATTTCACTCTCTTAATATAATATATTTTTTTTTTTTCAATTTGCTGGTAATATTTTTTTTATAATTTTAGTTGTTTTTTTTATAATATTATTTTTTATGGGTTTTTTTTTCAAGATTATTTTATTGCCTAATATTTTATAATTTTTTAATATTATTTTTCATCTTTACATCAAAGAACTGATTTTCATTTTTAAATCAAGAATTCTTTAGTCCTTTTTGGTTTGGTTTGTTTTACGGCATATCAACATCTCAATATATTTATTTAATATAGATACAAGATTTTTTTTATTGCTGGTAATATTTTTATAATTTAAATAATATTATTTTTGGTTTTAAGTCAAAATCAGCATAGGCCTGCTTTACATGAAATTATTCGGTCTTTAGTTTTTGGTTTGGTTTGTTTTAAAATATCAACATCTCAATGAGTTATTTAATGCCGACAAATTTTTTTTGCTGGTAATATTTTTAATTTAATATTTTTTTTTGTTTTCGCCTTTCTTAAGGAGCATATCAACATCTTTGTTTATGGGTTATTTAAACATCTCAATGGGTTATTTAAAATTTTTTTATTATTGGTAATATTTTTTATAATTTAATATAATATTATTTTTGGTTTTAAGTCAACTACGGCTCCTTTCTTAAGGATTTTCAGATTTACATCAAGAAACTGATTCGATTCTTTTGTTGTTTGGTTTGGTTTTGTTTTTATGGCATATCAACATCTTCAATGGGTTATTTAATGCCGACAAGATTTTTTTTTTTATTGCTGGTAATATTTTTATAATTTAATATAATATTATTTTTGGTTTTAAGTCAATTATTTAAAGAATTTCTTAAGGATTTTCATCTTTACATTAAGGATGTTCATCATATCAACATCAATGGGTTATTTAATGAACGAACAAGATTTTTTTTATTCTGGTAATATTTTTATTTTATTATTATTATTTTTGGTTTTAAGTCAACGAATTATATTTTTAAGGATTTTCATCTTTCCACAAAAGAAACTGATTGATATGACATAATTGTTTGGTTTGGTTTGTTTTAAAATCAATATAGATCTCAATGGGTTATTTAATGCCGACAAGATTTTTTTATTTTGATTTTTTATAATTTAATATAATATGTTTTTGTTTTAAGTAAAATCGGCTCTTTCTTAAGGATGTTCATCTTTACATCAAGAATTGATTAGTTTCCCACAAGTTGTTTGGTTTGGTGGAAAAAAGCATATCCATTTTTTATTTAATAAACAAATTTTTTTTTTTTTTAAAAAATCTAAAAATGGGAATATTTTTCTTTTTTTTTTTCTAATTGGTCATATTTTTTCAATTTGTATTGCTGTTTTATTTTTTATTTTTTTTTAAGTATTGTTGATAATAAATTTTCCTTAAAAATTATTGCTGGTAATTTTTTTTATTACAAAGTATTTCTGGTATTAACTTTTTTATTTTACACAAGTTTGGATGTTAATTATTTGCCCATAGCTGGGACCCTAATAAAAATACCACCCCAGGTAGGGATGGATGGGAACACCAGCAAATAAGAGATGGTTCCAGGTTCCTCAAAACCTCCTGATCAGAGGCCTTGCCTTTAATTGGATAAATAAAGTTTATCGTCATACCCAGGACGCGGATGTAGTTTATCGTCTTACACAGGATGCGGATGTAGTTTGTCATACCCAGGACGATGTTCCATTGCACGTTCGAAGGAATTATCAGACAACTTAACAAGATCCTTGTATTTTATTTTTTTACAGCTATCAAACCCCACGATAAAATTTTTGAGAAACATTAATTATGAGGTCAAGTCTTCAGTGAATTTAAATTATTCATCATTTATTTTTATTTTTATTTTTTATTTTTTTATTTTATTTATTTTTTTATCAAGCGAGACACTCAGTAACAGAAAATCTGTTCCAAATTGTAAAATAAAACAAAACGCAATAAAACTAAAACATTATTTAATTAGAAAAGCTTTTAATTGCTTTTATATTATTGAAACTATTGTCTTAAGAAAAAGAAATTTCGGTGAATAATGAATTTTTACAAGAATTTCATTTCATTTTATTTAGAATAATTTATAAACTTTTAAAATTCTGTATTAATTTGTAAAGGTAAAGGGATATTGTTATTAAATTAAGACTGAATTTACTAACCATAAATGGAAAAGCTCACTACAATTCAACGACCCCCAATATTTTGAAATGAATTTTGAATTTATTTTATGTGTGTACAAACGTGTCATTTTTTGTAAATATGGGTGTCCAAACGTAACATAATCAGAAGACAAGAGCGGTAACAATGTCAATGTTAAAATATATTAGCAATTTTCTAACATTTCCTCAACAAGCGTTTTCTAATTGCTGTAGCATACCTACGGACGATATTAAGTATGTCCCGATTCACATTAATACAGTAGTAAATACTGTATGTTGGTCTGCAGTTGGAGATTCATTGTGGAATTTACTTGACTCACTTCTAGCAATTGGCTACTTCTTCTACGCGCCGCTGGCGAATCTTATATGTGTTGTTCGTGTCCTAAGTATTATCGTTCGTTACCAATATTCGTTTGAGTATTCTATTCAGTAACCTTCCCTAGGTTACTACACTAATTTAGACTTTGAAGCCAAAGTAGCTAAAATTCAATAAAATATTAGATTGCTTATTTTTTTTACGTTTACTGGGTAGTTTAAAAAAATATATAAAGTAGGCGCTCACGTTATATTCGTGAATTAGTTGTTACAGCTATGCCCCCCTTAGAAAATATCCCCAAATAAATCTATCAACACCTCATAAAAACACCGACCTCCGTGTTAAAAACGAATTTCTGCGATATTTTAAACTAAAATTAAATAATATTTGTTCCACATCTGATTAATTAAACTTTAAATCAGGTAATATTCCTCAAATTAAGTTTCAAAAAAGTATATTTCATTTTTGAAAGATTTTTAATAAAGAGAATTGCGTTGGGTTAACAGATTTGTCGATGTAAACGATTTTAGCGTTTTTACTGATAATAAAACTCATTCCAATCAATTTAAATCAAGGTCTGACCATTCCATAGTGAGCAACTCAGCAAGTTCATCTAGCGTCTGATTTCGCATTGGCTTGTCCTTTATGAAAGACTAGAAGGGATGAAAGGGAAATTTCTAATGTGACCCATGGAGGAATTTCAACATCCATGAGAGAAAGACGTGAGCTTGGAAAGGGTTCTATTAGTTTGTTAATGAGCTCTTTGCATTCTGGTGACAAATGTACCATTTCTTTGGAGTGACTGTTTACAAGGCCTTTTTTAATCTGCTGCTGTAATTCTTTTCTTCGGAACTGGTCAGAAGATGGAGTTGCGAAACGTAGTTTTCCAACCAACATTGCATAGAAAATTATCCCCAAGCTCCAAATGTCAATCTCTGGTCCATATTTCTCAGAGGGATTGAAGAGTTCGGGGGCGCCGTATTCTGGGGACCCGTAATGAGTTTTCATAAGGTTATCTTTGGAAAACGAATTGCTAAGACCAAAATCCATAATCTTTATATTTTTCTTTTTCTCCATTTTTATATCCATCTGTAATTTTTTTTTAAAAAAGTTTTCAGTTTTCATTTAATTGCCACTCATTACATTTCCATTCTTGACTGGCAATATTTTCTCTAATTTTTAGGATTAAATCAAAAATTAACTTTTTTAAAAGAAATATAAATCTGGAAACATTTTATAAAAAAAATAAAATAAAAATGATCTTGATATATATTTTAGTTTAACTTTGGTACATTAAATTTGAAATGTAATTAGGTAATTTACAGAATATAATAGATTTCTTTTTTTTTTTCAAATGGTTATTTGTTTACTAATTCTAGTAATTCAAAATATTCAAAATATTGTAATTTATTGAAACAAAGCAAGTTCAGTTGACCATTGATGACAATTCCAGAAACTATAAACAATTTTTTCTTTTCTCTTCCAGCCGCAATGATGGAGAAAGCATTACCTCGAACCATGGCCAGTGAGACACGCTGCAAGAGCCACTCTGTTTCGCGAGGCTCGTCCCTTAATCGAGACGCAATCACGCCAATCCTCCGAAGGAACGCCATCGAACGAGGGCCAATAACCCCTGAAGTTTCCACTGCCACAGGAATAAAAAAAAAACATCTATCAGGGAGAGGAGAATATTTAACTATTTTTTTTTTTATCTCTGCGTCCCGGGCAACGGATCCTGGCTCAACCGCGGAACTGATCAAATTACCGGCCGAAAATATATCCGCACAGGTCGCATCCCAAATCAACGACTTCCCCATTTTATAAAGGGAAAATGGTAATACCATCCGTCAGCTTTCCATCACCACGGTCGAGGCCTTCGTGTTCGATTTGGGAAGCGAATTACTGTTAATAAACGTGTCAAACAAATGAAACGGCGCTCGCGTGAAGGCGCATGCAAGAACAAATTTAAATTTAATTTGAAAAAAGTATTTTGCTTATTGGAAATATTAAATTGAATCTATTAGCTTGAAATTAAAACTATAATAAAAGATTCAAGAAAGAGTTTTCTTTTGTTAAAACGCAGTTTAAAACATAGGTACCTATACATATAATTAATTTAACAGTAACCGAATTTAAATTTAAATAAAGTATATTTAAACACTAGGCATTCATCCAAAGAATTCTGGTTAAATATAACCGCCAAAGTCTGTCCGTTTAATTTTTTTAGGTTTTCAACTTTCGAATATGGGGATCGAAACTGTGAATAAACTTTGCAAAGTTCATGTTTGTTCTATTTGGTCACTTTCAAGAACAATGTGCTGTCCGTGAAGTCGGCAATTATTTCGTTGGTGACATCCTGTTATTCTTTAGAAAGCCGAAAGTTTAAAAAAAAATCCATCCTCTATGAATTCATTCGTTACGGTTAAGAGGATCAAGACCGTAGCAAAATGGCTGGGTTTTTTAATTAAATTTTTTTTTTTACGCATATTAAATTTCAAATGTAAATAGTCAAATTTATATACGACATGTTCTATAGCAATAATCAGTATTTTATCTTCATTTAAAAACAAAGAAAACTTTTCAAACGCTGCAAGAGGGATTGGGAAGTGTTCACTAACAAAAAATATAATAATAACATTAAAACTGACGCAGGAGGTTTACAAAACAGACGAGAGTTATATCTCAATATTCGAGAAGATGGAGCTCAACAGTTTTTTAAAACAGATTTGTAAGACAATCCCGTTTGTGTTGTGTTGGAATCTTTGTAAAACTTTTTTTAATTCATTTCCAATTATTCGGCGATCTTTAATAGTCTTTTTAAAACTTTAACAATATCTAAACATTTAAATAAAGTAAAAAAATTTAGTCATGAAAATTTTGGTGGTTATTACAAAAGAATAACATTTACTAAGATTATTTTAAATAAAAACATCTAATCCTTATAAAACGTAAATAATTAATATATATGTTCTGAAATTTTCATTTTTGGTGTTAAAAAAAAAACAAAAAAAAACAATTTACTTTTTTAAAAAAATTTGCTCAATACAAACAAACAATATACCAATCATATTTTTATGATAAAATTTTTAAAATGTTTTTTAGAATGGAAAAAAGCTTTCATATTTCAATACTATGATTGTATTTCTTCAATACTATACAAAAATATTATTGAAACATGATTTCTCAAAACACTAATTTTTCAAATTTTTTTCATCATATTCTCTTTAAAATATAAATAAATAATATATATATATATATATATATATATATATATATATTTATATAAAGATATCAACAATTACTTTTTTTGTGAAATATCAGAATATAAAATTTTTTTGTTGTTTGATATTTAAATGGATCATAAAATTTTTATAATTTACCTAAAAATTAATTTTGTGGCTTTATTATAGCTACATTTCAAAAATAAATCATACTTATTATAAAATATAGGTTGTGTGTGTGTGTGTGTGTGTGTGTGTGTGTGTGTGTGTGTGTTTGTGTGTGTGTGTGTGTGTCACGTTTATATATTGGATCGGATTCGAAAAATTTTTCAACTGATTTCAAAAAAACTTCAGAGGACTACGTAAAATTACCTTGCGGTGGTTCTAAAAGCGCCAAAATTTGGAAAAACAATTGTTTTTGCACGAAATCAATTTGATAACACGATTAAGAGGCATCGCGAGAATGAAAGGGAGAACTCATATCGAGTTATACTTATTATAAACCCAGGTTGTTTGTTTTGTGTGTGTGTGTGTGTGTGTGTGTGTGTGTGTGTGTGTGTGTGTGTGTGTGTGTTATTTTTATATATGGGATCGGATTTTACATTTTTCAACCGATTTCAAAAAACTTCACTTTTATTTTTGGCAGGTAGTGTTTCTTATTGTCTTGCATTTTTTCAATTTATTTTTACATTCAGAATGCTTTAAAAATTCCATTTACAAGACAATTGTTTATAATAAAATTCTATTCAACTTTTGTAATATTAGAAAAAAAGAAAGAAAGAAAGAAAGAAAAAAAGAAAAAGAAAGACTCATAACGATTGAAAACAATGTTTTTGTTTCAGTTTGGGTTTGACCAATTCGTAAAAAAAACAAAACAAAAACAAAACAAAACAAAAAACTAATTAAGACATGAAGTGTCCGTTCAACCTTAAACAATAACCTTTGTCAATTTTATTTTTCAGTCTTTATGATGTTCGATACTTGAATCTCTTTTGTTACATCCCCGGGCAACGACGGGTTCTACAACTAGTAAATAAATATTTGATTTCTTCGTAGATATAAAAAAGCCCTGAAAAAATATCAGCCAACAAAAAAATTCATATAGATGCCTCCAATAAAGTCGGTTGCCTTTTAATATATAATATATATATATATATATATAAACCAAGCATCCTTACATTTTCTGGGTACACGCCCGAATTTTTGATATCTATTGCATGTATGATTTCAATGTTTACCAACTTAGGGGCCACTTTCTTAGGAAAATTGGAGGATGGAGGAAGTGCAGCGCTTTTTTTTGTATGTATGTATGTATGTATGTATGTTATGAAATGATTGTACCTCGAGGTGGTGTAATGGTCAGCAAGCTTGTCTCGCTAGGACGATTATGACTGAGTAGTGAGTTCGATACTCACTGGATACCCCTAATTGTGCCACGTCTAAGCTACGCTTGAAAAATCACTAGGGCACCTCGCGGTAGTGTAATGGTTTACAAGCTTTTCTTGC